>CAUYON010025964.1:0-40263 GCA_963573935.1 Arctocebus calabarensis | reverse complement strand
GGTAAATTTTATATTATGTATATTTTGCCATGGTAAAAGAAATCTTAATGTACTAATTAAGGCTAACCAATCATTTTAAGATTAATGTAAGGCCAGGTGCTATGGCTCATGCCTGTAATCCCAGCATTTGGGAGGCTAAGGAGGGTGGGTTACCTGAGCTCACGAGTTCGAGAGCAGCCTGAGCAAGAGTGAGACCTGTCTCTAAAAAATAAGCAGGCATTGTGGTGGGTGCCTATAGTTCTAGTTATTTGGGAGGCTGAGGCAAAGAGATTGCTTGAACCCAAGAGTTTGTGGTTGCTGTGAGCAAAGATGCCATGGCACTCTACCCAGGGTGACCAAGTGAGACTCGGTCTCAGAAAAAACAATAAAGATTAATATAAATTTATATATTGGCTCTACTGCATGCAAGCTGTGTATTTTAACTTCTCTATGTCTGTATCCTGTATTTCTTCATCTGAAAAATTGGATAGTATTAGTAATTGTCTTCAAGTATTGTTATAAGAATTAAATGTGGCTTGGCACCTTGTGGTCAATGGGCTAAGGCTCCAGGCCGGTACACCTGAGCTGGCGGGTTCTAATCCAGCCCGGGCCCGCCAATCAACAATGACGGCTGCAACCAAAAAATGGTCGGGTGTTGTGGCGGGCGCCTGTAGTCCCAGCTGCTTGGGAGACAGAGGCAGGAGACTTGCTTAAGCCCAGGAGTTGGAGGTTGCTGTGAGCTGTGATGCCATGGCACTCTATCCAAGGTGACAGCTTGAGGCTCTGTCTCAAAAAAAAAAAAAGAATTAAATGAAAGCACACATGTAAAAAGTCTTTGAAACATAAGTTTAGTAATATGTGTTGCGAAGTAGAAAAGAAAATTTCACAATTCTATCTGTAACACCATCCCATTTATATTTTGTGGAAAGAACACACACGCACGCACTCCTAATGTACTCACTCCTTTGTCTGACATGTGTTTATCAAACGCCTTCTGTGTGCCAGACCCTGTGCTAATGGTTGGGTAGACTGTAATGAGCATGGAGTGTTGGGGTAGAAAGTGGTGATGGTGGTGGGACTATTTAAATTAAGAGGTCAGGCTCGCCACCTGTGGCTCAAGCAGCTAAGGCACCAGCCACATACCCCCTGAGCTGGCGAGTTTGAATCCAGCCTGGGCCCGCCAAACAACAATAACGGCTACAACCAGGGGAAAAAAAAAAAATAGCCGAGCGATGTGGCAGGTGCCTGTAGTCCCAGTTACTTGGGAGGCGGAGGCTGGAGAATCGCTTGAGCCCAGGAGTTGGAAGTTGCTGTGAGCTGTGATGCCACAGCACTACCCAGGGTGACAGCTTGAGGCTCTGTCTCAAAAAAAGAAAAAAGAAAAAAACTTGAGAAGTTTTGATGACTAAGAGTAAGAAATCAAATAACCTGTCCTTCTTTCAAGCATCACCTTGTCTCAACACTCCAGTTACTTTTCAGGAAGCAAGAAAGTAATGTCATTTCTATCTGCTCATTGGTCTATAAGTAGGACAGATGTTACCTTTCCTACCTACTCAATGATGTCTTTCTTTGAGCCAGTAATAGTTTCTTCCAGTTCCCTTCCATGAAGCCCTTGCACCATCGGAACCATCTCTTCCATGAGTGCTATTTTTTACTTTTTTAAAAGAGGCTTTTAAAATCATGTGGGACTCTTCCTTTGTGGTCACAGCAATGACAGACACACACAGAAGCAGGGACTCAGCCTTTCCAATTGGAGCAAGACAAGAACAGGACATGGGACTGAGCAGGGCTGAGATTAAAGGAAGAAACACAGTGTCGTGCCCCAGAAATGCATCCTGAGGCTCTGTGGGGTGGCATGCTTTACTTCTCTGTATCTCCCAGTGCCTGGGTATGAAGGATATGAAGGTTTCCCTGAAGAGTGTTCTGAAAGGCAGAGCAAAGTTCTCCTTGTCCAAGTGGAATCCCAGGAATGATTAGGACCATTAGACTTGAGCCTTTGAGTCAAGGCAACTGATGTTTTCTAGGACAATTCTCAGAACAAGCTTTGAGGCAAAACACAGCGTGACAAGGGGATGGTCTGGTCTCCTGCGTGTCCAACCCTCTAACTGGAGCTGGAGTGGGAAAGAAGGAAACCGATCTCCCTGGCCTGCCTCGCTGGGAATTCCGTTGCCTGCAGCGCAGCAGGAGAAGTGCAGTGGATAACACCAACGTGGAACCTACTCTTCACGTAGCTGCATAACTTTTGTTAATTCTCTGGACATTTTATAACTATCTCCACCCCTAGAAGATGTTAGTTGAAACTAACAGTTTTGTCTTTGTCATCGGGCCAGATGTGACAGTTGGGTATCTTCCTTTTGTTTTTAATTTTTTGTGACAGTTTCTCTGTGTGCCCTGGGTAAAGTGTTGTGGCATCATCTTAGCTCACAACAACCTCAACTCTTGGGCTCAAGCGATTCTCTTTGCCCCTGCCTCCTGAGTAGCCGGGACTATAGGCACCCACTGGGACACCCAGTTAGTTTTTCTATTTTTTTTTTTTTTTTTTTGTAAAGACAAGGTGTCACTTTTGCTCGGGTTGGTCTTGAACTCCTGAGCTCAAGCAATCCACTCGCCTGGGCCTCCCAGAGTGCTAGGATGGCAGGCATGAGCCCCCACGCCCGGTGGCGGGTTTGTCCTCTTCTGATGCTTGGCACCACCCTTCCTGTGTTCTTTTTCTCCCATCTGCACAACTCCCCACTGCACAACTCATAGCAGTGTCCTTTCCTTCCTGGTTTATTCCACCCAGTCCTATTCCAAGAATATTTTCTCTCTCCCTCATCACTTACTGTTTAAAAACTCACTCTTTGTCTATTATTAACAATAAGCTAGGCTCGGCTCCCATAACTCAGTGGTTAGAGCACCGGTCATATACACCAGGGCTGGTGGGTTCTAACCCAGTCGGGGCCTGGTAAACAACAATGACAACTACAGCAAAAAAAAAAAAAAAAAAAATAGCCAGGCACTGTGATGGGCGCCTGTAGTCCCACCTACCCGGGAGGCTGAGGCAAGAGAATCACTTAAGCCCAAGAGTTGGAGGTTGCTGTGAGCTGTGATGCCATAGTACTCTACCAACAGTGACATAGTGAGACTCTGTCTCAAAACAAATAAATAAAAAATAAGCTAGAATTTATTGAGTGTTTGTTGTGTGGCAGGAGGTATTCTAACTTCTGAACATGGATGAACTCACTCCTCAGCACAATTCTCTGCAGCAAGTGTAGTTACTGTCCCCGCTTGCATATGAGGAAACTGAGGCACAGAGAGGCTGGCTTCCGCAGCTTTCCCTTTCTGCTGGTGGTCTCTGTTCTCTGAGCAGGCCAGCCGTTCTCCGCACATTCAGACAGCCTCTGCCAAAGGGGCCCTGGCTCTTGGTGAGTGACTGTTCCTTGATCTTCTTAACTCCTCATCCACTTTCACATCCTGAGCAAAAAAATGTGTCCCCAGATTCCTCCTGCCAGCGCCATCTGTGAAGCATGTGAGCTGATGTTTGAATAAGAATGACTAAAGGGGAAAGCGCTTTTATGAACTTCAGACTGTGAACTCAAGGCAGAGAGTGAGTCAGGCCTCCACATTCCTGGCATACTTTCGGGAGGCTCAGTGACCTCAGACAATAGGAACCTGTGGCAGACTGTCCTGGGGAGGCCCCGCAGCAGGGAGATGGTGAGGACAGGGGCCGGCTCAGCTGTGCTACCTTCTGGGCCTGGCTCCTGAGCACAGAGCAGGGGCCGCAGGAAGGCCCAGGCCTGTCGAGAGTCCCTCCTCAGTTTTGCCGGGGCTGTTTCCTCTACTTTTGCCTGAGCCCTTGTCCCCTGGTCCTCCCGGGCTCAGCTAACATGTCACCTCCCCTGGCCGCTCCAGGCAGATGAGGCTGTATGGTCTGGGCTCCGTGGGACTTTGACGTGCATCTCTCCCTCCTAAACTCCCTAGAGAAAAGCTGCTTTCAACATGTCTACCCGACATGCTCTGTAAACCTACTGAGGCTGGCAGCAGCTCCAGGGACGAGGATCAAGTCCTGTCCCACGGGTAGGAGATGTGGGTGCTAGTTCCATCTTCGGCCTTGACTGGGAAACCTCCCACACCTCACATTCCTCTTGAATTAGAGTGATTTGTGTCGATCCACCTCTCCTGCAGAGGGTAACCTAAAGTACAGGAACTTTTAACCCCGGGCACTATTCTCAGAGAGGGATCTTTGAGCAGGGAAGGAGTGGAGGGTTACACCTGGAGCCCATTTTCCCATTCTGTGGATTGAAAAACAGAAAGAGCAGATTCACATGCATGAGAATTCTGATAGTTGCACCACTGTCCAAAAGAAACAAGTGAAGGGCAGATGAGGAAGTGAAACTAACTAGACTGTGGGTTATTGGACCAAAGGCCAAAGTTTAGACCACCCCCCCTCAGGTATCCTGACCCCTGGAGAGAAGTGCTTTCAACTCTCTGCCCAATATACTCATTAAAGCTACTGAGATGGGCAGTATTCTAATGCCAAGGAAAAAGTCTTGCCCTGGGAGTGGGAGGTGTGGCTTCTAGCCCTGTCTCTGGCACTGAAGGCATCAGAGGCCTTGGCCATGATGTCATGTAACCTCATGTATGCCATGAAGAGGTGAGCTTTCAGGCTATGAGTCCTGCTCAACTCTTGTTCTCATGAGTCCTGCTCAACTCTTGTTCTCTTGTGTCATCCATATAACATTTCTCCAGTGACCCATCTGGGCCTTGCCCTAGCCTCTACTCCCTCAAGTGAAAGGGCTAGCTCCCCTCCAAGGCAGGAAGGAGGGAGCATGGGATAATGCAGGGCATAGGTGCACATTCGGTCAGGTTAATGGTAGTGGTAACATCTAATGAGTTTGAAACTTGTTTGTGGGCTGGACAGGGGAGGCATTTCTCCTCCACCCCGTCTTTGCCTCTATCCTTCCCAGACAGCTCTGCCCCCATGCTGCCACTCAGAGGAGGCCTTTTCCTCACTCTGACTGACCAGTGGGGACAGCCTGAGGAAGCTCAGTCCTGCCATCCTAAGGAGAGCTGCCCTGGTTCTCCTTCCTGCACCTGCCAGATGCTTTCTGCTACCTCCCAGGTAGTTAATGATCTCCCCCCTGGGCAGAAGAGCCCTTTAATAATTTACCAGAGTAGATAAAGAAAAAAGCATAGCTCTCTACTTGGAGGCCAATTAGACTGGCAATCCAGACAGTATAGATGAAGTTAAGATTGACTTCAAGTTCAAACCCAGCTTTTGTGTAGGGGCACCCTTCCCTCTTAGCTATGTATATAAAGTCTATTCAGAACCTTCATTCAGATATTTAAACACCATAGCCCAACTGTATGATCAATACCTTAGGGCTGTCTCTCTTTTGAAGGGAAGCAAAAGAAACCAGAATACCCTAGAACTAAATAAGGTTTAAACATTTAAAAGAGCTCCAGAGAAAGAAAAGTTATTTTGCATTTTAATTCATATTAGAATTTGAAAAATGCTTTTTTCTTTAGAGAATTGTATGTTTCTCTGGGTCAAAAGTGCAGACTCTGAGATATAATACAGTAAAAAAAAAAAAAAAAAAAGAGGATGGCGCCTGTGGCTCAAGGAGTAGGGCACCGGCCCCATATATCAGAGGTGGCAGATTCAAACCTGGCCCTGGCCAAAAACTGCGGGGAGGGGGGAAGGAAAAAAGAAAAAGGCTTTGGAATTAAAGGTGCCTAAGTTGAAATTTTGCCTTAAGCTAACTATGAGACTTTGAAAGACTTACTGATGTTTTCTGAATCTCGCTTTACTTATCTCTCAAATGAGAACATGGGATTTTTGCATGAATCCTAAATATGTAACGAACAACCTGGCACAGAGTCAATAACATATATATCATCATTGTCATCACTGGACTTGCCCAGTGAGCAAAATTTGAATTTTGTAAAGATATGAGCAAAAAATAATGCATATCTCATCATTGTCATCACTGGACTTGTCTATCGTGTAAAATTTGAATTTTGTAAAGATATGAGCCAAAAATATTCCCTCCCAGAAGTGTAACAGTGAAATCTGATAAAGATGAATGTGGCGGACTATAACACTGGTGGCCTCCAATGAACCACACCGGCCAGCGGACATGACATCACAAATTTCCCTCCCACATTGGTGCCGGCATTAGTCAGTTTAGAGCAATCAATGTCTTACTAGAGATAGCTTCTTGGCCTTGTGGCAAAGATTGAGTGCAGAGTCCTGGTAGGTACTTCTACTTTGGAATAGTCTCCTTGGAATAGTCACTCTTAGAAGCCCACACCGTGGCTAGAATAGTGAATAATAAGAACTCACAAGCAGAGAGACCCCAAAGGCTGAAAGGTCATTTGGAACATTCCAACCCCAGCCAGGCTCCCCAGTGAGTGAGTAATCTCATAAGTAACCACACAGCCAAACCTTGTCAAGCAAGAAAATTGTGACGTGTAATAAACTTTTGTTGTTTTAACACATTTTGAAAGTGTTTGTTACAGAAGTGCCAAGTCCTAAATTTACAGTAAGGAAAGTCAATCATACAGGTAGAAGTGACAGATTCTCCTTATAGAAGGTCATGTAAAGTGGACCAGGATGTTGTAGTTAATCATGCACATTGACAGACTGCTAAGAAACTAAACACAAGCTTACCCCACTTTCACTGAACGAAAGCCTTGGTTGATTGACCTTACAGGTAGGTATCTAATGTCTGCTAGTTACCAGGTTTTGTGTTGGAGGCTAGGAATACCGAGAAAATTAAGACCCATTCTCCCATTTGGTGTTGGATTCTGAAACTTACATCTGCACTTGAGTAGGGAGTTAGGGGTCCATGAGAGTGATTGTTCACAGTTCAGAAGAGAGGATGGTATACTTCTGAGAGGGCAGTAAACAAAGGTACACTTCAAGGTCCTTACAGAGCTGATAGGCTTGGTGCACTTGGACGCAAGGAAGATCTGGAAGATTCTGTTAATCCGACAGTGTCCCACTTTTAAAGCAACCTTGGCAAACGGAGGTGTACTTGGAAGCAAGCAATCCAGAGAATGAAAAGTCTGAAGAGCAGATCATGTGAGGAGTAACTATAGCTGCTGTGTTTATTCTAGAAAAGAGAAAAAGGTTGCAAGTGGAGCAGGGGAAGGAGGATTTAGAGATCTTAGATATGACATGTGAAGGAGGATTAAAGTCATCTCAGGAGTGCCAAAAGCAAGTGGGAGAATTGTCCACAGATGCTGTTGGGGCGTTGGCTGTGGTCTGGAGAAGTCGGCCCAGGAGCCTGAGCCCAGAGATTAGGGATGTGAGAATGAAAGCCTCAGAGAGACACATAGCCACAGCCACTGATGTCTCTCACCACTCTGAAGGGGTCATGAGAACTTGCATTTTCTGGGGATTATCACGCCCTGGCGGCAGATGTGGAGGGCAGGCCAGGCCAATAGGGGCACGCAGCACTCGCAAGCTTCTGATGACTACAGAAGGGCCAGGGAAGGAAGTCATCGGCATTTCTGTTGGGTATGACAGCCTTGTCCCAGGATTGTCCCCTGTACTCCTAACTGGTCCTCTCCAGCTTCCCTCACCCTCTAAGCTGCAAAATGAGAGGGCCAAGCTCCCTTCAGGGGTGTTAGGTACCATTTCCTGTCGGAGGGTGCTGCAGCAGCACCAGAGAGGGAAAGCAGGCTCATGGGATTGTGTGAAGCAGAGCTGGGGGGTCAAGTTGAGGATTCCGTGGAGACCTTGCCATTGCAGGCCAGGCAGGAGCAGCCTTCCAGCTCACTGTCCTGGCTCCTGGTGGGAATCAAGGTGGAGGCTGCAGACTGCCCTGGACAGCTCCCCGTGCTTTTGTACACTTGTGTCTCTGCACATGCCACCCACTCCCTGGTTGCCTTTCCCTCTTTTCTTTCCTCCTAAGACCAGCTTCCAGATTCTACCCTGTGTAAAACCTTCCCCAACTCTCCCAGCACAGGGCAGTCTCAGACCTGCACTGGGACATGCCACCCAGATCACTGTAGCGACAGGGTGGGCAACTCTAGGCCAGGGCCTGGGTCTTGGGCATTGCCCCATTCCCTGAAAGAGGTGGCACCGAAGCTGGATGCTCCGGACGCTCAGTACACAACCGTCAAGCGTGTGATATGCCCTCCCTCCCTCTCCCCTACGCCCTGTCCCGTGCGGTGCATGCCGGCCTTATCTCTGTGGTCCATCTCTCCAGAGTTGGAATGCATCTCCGATCAGAAATAACATCATGCTACGGTAAATGGAACAAAGTCAAATGTGGTTTTCATTTGCTCTCGTCACTGCAGGGAAGCCCTGGCACCTGGGGGGAGGGGTTTGGTTTAACTAGGGCCTGAGCAGCCCCAGGAACCCTCCAGGGAAAGAGGCTGGCCATGGCAAAAACCCTTCACCCCAGTGACCCAGCACAAAGACTCCACTGTGGGAAAACTCAATAGAAGGCCATGCCTTGTTCTAAGGGAATAAGATACACCAAAACCCAAATTTATAAAACAGATAAATCTGGGGGTGGTTGGGGACTTTACAAGAGAACTCACTGGCAGGTTCTCTGAAATAGGCAGCTCTCACAGTCCACTTAAACCATGATTTTATTTTCAGGAGTTTGATATTACACACCAGCTTTCAGGAGAAGCATAAATAAGCCCCGAGGGAGCCTGGCATCATAGTATGTCTGGCCAGCAGCTGGCAGGCCAGGCTTTAAGGTGAGCAGGCTTCGGGCTGCTTCCAGTGCTGGAGGAGATGTGGGTCAGAAGCCCCTCGCCAGGTGCCCACATGCAGGCCAGCCCCAGTGAGTCTGGTTTTTCCAGCAGTAGGTGGGATAGAAAGAACGAGGACCTTCCTGCCTCTACATGAACAGGCTGGTAGATGGCCTATAGCACTTTCCTGTTGGGAGAACACAGAATTCCTAGCAGTTACTGACTTATTCATTTATTCATTCATTCAAAGAGCATTTCACTGGGACTTCCTGCGCTGTCCATGCAGCAAAGCCTACAAGACTGTAAGGTGTGTTTCTGCACTGTAGGAAATCAGCCCAGCCAGAGAGACAAGCCCCTAGCTAGATTTCACTGATTCTAGAAAGTACCCCTCTTTTTCTTTAAACCCTTTAACAGTTCTGAAGTCAAAATGCATCTTATTGCAAATGACATGCCATAGTTTAGCCTGTTGGGCCACAGGCACTGAGCCGACATGCCATAGTTTAATTGGCTGGGTTTTTCTTACTGGTATGTGAAATGATAACGTATCTTGGAATCATCTGTGTCTGTTCACAGATGAAATAGGCTATTAAAGATGGCTAATGGGGAATTAGTGCCAGGACCATCCCTCCCGTCAAGGATACCAAAATCCAAGGATGTTCATTCCTTTACATAAAATGATGTAAAATTTGCACATAAACTATGGACATCCTGTATACTTTAAATCACCTCTAGATTACTCATAATGCAATGTAAGTGGTATGTAAATAGTTGTTTTACTGCATTGTTTAGGGAATACTATAAGAAAAAGAAGTGTGTACATGTTCAATGTAATCAAACCATCCATTTTTTCATCCATATTTTCAATCCAAAGGGGTTGAATCCACAGATGGGGAACCCATGGATCTGGATGGCCAACTGTAATGGTTTAATGACACAGGACTCCAAGAGGGATTTCATGTTTGAAGGACAAAATTGACTCTCTGTGAATATACCTCATGGCTCTCTGTGAATACACCCCTGTGCATAAAATATGTGTCATAAGTTAAATTAAGGTCCAGTTTCCATGCTTATCCAGGGAAGCTGGGGAGTGGGAAATGGTGGTGGCTTAGCTCTGATTTCTCTTCACATAGGCCAAAGTAGTAAAAAGCAAAATAGCTTTGCTTTCGGAGGTGCAAAGTTGCTGAAAGAGGTCCAGGCAGCAGCCCTTCAGCTGTGACATGATGAGATTGGTAATGACTCTGACTCCCAGAGGGCGAGTCTCAGGGCATCTGGTGCTTCCAGGTCCTGTTATGAATGGAACCTGACCCATAGCAGGAATATCAACAACTCCTTGTGCGTGCGTATTTCGGTGTGCGTGTATACTCACACACACAGATAGGTGTAGAGAGAGATATTCAGAGGCATGGCAAAAGAATAAATTTCTATGACTAAGGCCAAAAGTTTATTGTAAAAAAGAGAGCAATATGACTGCTAATCTTCTTGTCCGAATTCAGAAACAATTCTTCCAATTCATCTAATGTTATAGGGGATTTCTTCCCTTTCTTTTTTTGGCTTCACCAGTCCTCACCCAAAAAAAGCAGTGGCTCCCATTGCTGCTCTGAACCACTGCCATGTTCTATTTATTCAAATGGCCATGTTTACATGGCAGGCCAAGGGATCTGGCCTCCAGGAGAGTGCAAAGAGAACGCTCAGCTTCCAGGCAGACACTGAGAGTGGACATGGGGATTGAGTGTTTTCTCAGGAGAACATGTGCCTACTTGGAAAGGGTCAGACCAACCCTATTGACACAGTCATATAATCCAAATCCTTTAATTCACTCATTATTAAAACCGCATAGAGAGACTACGAATTCCTTTATTATTCTTGCCTGTTCAGAATGTAAAGACACGGGCTATTTAGATAGCTCTTCTCTTGACATTTGCTTCAGTGGTGAGTGCAATTGCCATGTTTCTTTCTCAACTAGAGGAATAGGTGAAGTTTCAGCAGCCAGAGCGGAGCTGCTCCTGTGGCCTCTAGTTTACGTGTCACATTACCACAGGCGTTAGAATCCTGGACAGGGAAGCTGCGCTAGGGGGAAGCGGGAGCCCTGTCCAGGAGGAACCGGAAGCTGTTGGGGGCTGGCCTCCCGTAGGAATCTGTTTGTGGCACAAACACAGGAGTGTCAGGCGACAGTAACCAAGTGATCCACACCTCTTCTCTCTTGGTTTTTTGCCTTTCCCGCTGGGTCCAAGGAGTCACTGGGGCTGCCTTGGGTGACTCATCTATCATACCCAGGCTGGTTCCTATCTGCCCCAAACCAAACTGTCATATTGGCACTGCCTTGTGGGAATAGCAGACCGCACCAGTGTCCTGACAGCGTGGTGGGCTGGCTGCACTCCACTGGGTGCAGCTCGCGTCTGGTGGGGCCACTGCTAACTCACCACTGCAGGTTGGCAGCTCTGTCACTGTGGAGCTGGGGATTTCCAGAGGTGATGGAAGACACAGGCCTATCCCTGTCACATCTCCCATGGTCCCTGCTGAGGACTTTTTTCCTTCTTATTTGCCATAAAAAACAAGATACAAAATAGTTTTTCTATTCAAGACTGTTTTTCTTCTTATTTGCCATAAAAAACAAGATGCAAACAGTTTTTCTATTCAAGTATAACCTGAGGCTATAAAGTTGCTGACTTTGAGAGCAGGCTTCAGATACCATGCTATTTTCTGATTTTGCAGGTAACCTCAAATAACAAACCTCTGTTCATCCTTAAAGACCCAGTTCAGATGTTTTGTCTTCTGTAAAGATTTCTCTGACTACCTTCTAGGCCAGTGTTTTTCAACCATTTTTATCTCACGGCACACTTGAAGGTATAGTTAAATTTCTGTGACACACTTACATTCTGTTGATTTTTAAAAAGAGTTTTCAAAAAAGCATATACTTATCGTGCTTTGAACTTCTTTCAAAAATAATTAATGACTTTAAAAATGTTCTCGGCACAGCTAAGATCCTCTCACAGCACACCAATGTGCCATGGTACACGGGTTGAAAATCCCTGTTCAATACTTTCATATTACTAGATACTCTGCTGCTGTTACAACAAACCAGAACAATTTATATATGTGGCTATTTATGCTGTGTGTACCAAGGAACAGGGACCATGTCTTATTATTTCCTTGTTTGGCAACAATGTCTTGCTGGGCTGTGGCACATCATGTGCTATATACTCAGTAACTGTTAGAATAATGAAGGAAAAAATTCTATTCCTGCCAAATATTTGTTTGTTTATTCATTCACCTCTAAAAATACTTCTCCTTTGGAAGAAGCTATCATTAGATTATATATAAAGTCCATGGACAGAGAAAAAAGTCAAGTGTATCCGTTAGGATGGTTTTGGCTGCAAGTAACAGAAAGAATAACCAAACTAGCTTAAGCAATAGGGCATTATTATCACCCAGACAAGAGGTCTGGATGTCAGTTGTGTCCAGGGCTGGGTGACTGAGCAGTTCAGTGATGTCTTTGGAGACCAGAGACTCTCCAGCTTTCAGCTCCACCACCCCCAATGCATCAGTGACACCTCATTCCCGGGATCAAGACAGGTGATGTTCAGCAAAGAAGAAAGGCGTGTGGTCTCCTGGCCTCTTTATAGTAACCAGGACCCTTTCTCTGATGCTTTCCCTCCCTCCCAGAAGATTTTCCCTGTAGTATCATTGGTCAAGATTAAATCACAACCAGTCATTAAGAAGAAAATGAGACTTTCATGCTGACTTAAGCCAGTCTCAATGTAATCCTTGGGAGAGAGAGTGGAGACAGGGGATCACCTTCTCTGAACTCGTGAAAGGGAGAACACCCAGACAAAATTAGGGCTGTGCTAGCAAGGAGTCAAGGAATTGGAGGCATGGCTTCTGGGTGGACATCCACCAGTGTCAACCACACCAAGTATAGTATCTAATAAATTTTGGTGCATCAATAATAGAATGAAAGACTATGAAGCCATTACAAAGGCTAAGTGAGAAGTAAATGTATCAACATTAAATGACTTTCAAGGGATAGTAAATGTAAAGCCCTCTGCATATTCTAATCTTTTTATTTATATATTGGTAACTACCAGGTTAGGCCCAACTCAAAATCTGTAAGAATAAACACTGCATGTGTCTGTGTGCTTGTGTGTGTGTGAGGGGTGGGGGGGGGGTGTCTAGAGACTTTCATTTTTGACATTTTTATGTCTTCTTTTTGTAAAGGCAAAACAACAAAAAAACCTGAAACATGAAAGAGAACATTTTATTTATTTATCCATTTAGTTATTTGGTTGAGACAGAGCCTTGCTCTTGTCACTCTGGCTAGAGAGCAGTTGTGTCACAAAAGCTCACAGCAACCACAAACTCTTGGGCTCGAGTGATCCTTGTGCCTCTACCTCCCAAGTATCGGGGACTACAGGTGCCAGCCACTGTGCCTGGCTGATTTTTTTCTCTTTTTAGTAGAGACAGGGGTCTATTTCTTGTTCAGGTTGGTCTTAAACTCCTGACCTCAAGCATTTCTCCTGCTGGGGCTCCCTGAGTGCTGGGATTACAGGAATGAGCCACCACACCAGTCGAAAGAGAACATTTTAAATGGCCAAGTTTCATGTTAAATGCAAGAGGTCAACTAAAGATGTGGGCTCCCTTCCAAGAGCAAACTCTTTTGGAATACAAGAGGGACCTTGTTAGAAGTTTGTTTATGAGTCCAGAATTTAAACTCTAAACCATGGATGAGCTCCATTATTTTAACCAATGAATCTCCTTAACAGAAGGTCCAAATTTTTGCCCTGTCAAATCACTCTCCTTTTGCTGGAGAAAGGTATGGAAATCTTCCCAGGAACCACATCGACACTAAGAACCTGTCTCATAACCAGACCTCCTGTAACTCAAGTGCCTTCCTGGGCCCCAGGTGCTTTTGTCAGGGATAAGCTCAGAGAACAAATCCTCTGAGATCCACCTTCCACTCTGCCCTTGGCTAAGTAACAGTAACTCCATAGTAGAGTCTTCCATCTCTCTGGAGTTTGTTGAGTGCCTCTGAAAAAAGTATTATTTATTTGTTAGCACTCAAAGGAAAAATTTTGAGTCATTTAAAAATATTTTTAGAGCAATCCTCCTGGCCTTCTGCCACAGTTTCCCTGGGAAGTCTCTTTGGTGACTATAAACATAGATGGTTCAATTCAGTAGAGCTTCAGAATGCAGTGTGTATCTTTGATTAGCTTATCCAGTGTCATCTGGAAAATGTGACGTGGTATTATAAACGGAATAGGTGCACGTCTCCACAAAAGGACACAGACTGGAATGGTAGGAGGAGGCTGGGGGAGGGAGCGAGTTGACAGCCGCATGGCGATTTGAAGCTGTCTATTCTTTCCTTGGTTTGTAATAGCACTTCCATACCTAACTGTTGTTTTTCTAAACACTTCCCTAATAAAAGAGGTGGTCTAGGTCGTGCCTTCTTAGAAAAAATGTGGATTTTCTTTTTTTGAGACAGGATCTTGCTCTGTCACCTAGAGTACAGTAGTGTCTTCCTAACTCACTGCAGCCTTAAACTCCTGGTTTCAAGTGATCCTCCTCCCTCAGCCTCCCACATAGCTGGGACTACAGGCATACATCACCATACCTAGCTAAGTTTACTATTTTTTAGAGAAGCGTTTTGTTGTTGCTTGGGCTGGTCTTTGAACTCCTAGCTTCAAGTGATTCTCCTACCTTGGCCTCACAAAATGCTGGGATTATAGGCATGAGCCATGCTGCCCAGCCAAGAACCTGGACTTTTAATGACCATCTCTTCCTGCCCTCTAATTCCTCCCACCACACACACACACACACACATCTGTTCTCCATCAGTCTCTGTGCCTGGGAACTACAGAGCACCTGCCCTTAAGGAGAGAGCTGCAACTCAGCTCCTGCCATGTAGAAATTACCATTATGTTTAAATTTTTCAAAAGAAGTCATAAATTCAAAATTTTTCTCAAATTTCCCAGTTTTCAAATATTGGCCAAATTCGACTGAAGCCACCAGCTTGGGACCTCTGCCCCGAGGCAGTGTGGAATAACCTTCCTGTTTCTTCTCCAGTGACGATCTGGAGGTGCTGCAAGACAGCTCTCAAATTCCTTCCAACCCATTCTTGGTACACATTCATTGACAAAACTCTTCAGGGGGTTTAAAATCTGGTGGAGAAATAGCCAGTCACCTAGTCACAGTGTGGTGATGTTGTTGTTACAGTGGAGATTCGGCACGAAGGGCCAGAGGAAGGAGCAAGAATTTTCCATTTTAGGATGCATACACATGGGGGCCTGTATCCTGCCACAGCCATACAGACTTGAAGAAGGCCCCTCTCTAGAGCTCTTTGAGCATTTCCTTCCAGGAGACTCTGTTTCATAGCCACCCTGACTGAGAAGTGAGCAGCTCCTTCTGGTTTTATATGTATCTTGGGGTCAATGGCCTAAGAGTTTTCTTGAGGTATCCTCCAAATCTGGCCAATGCAAAATAAGTGTTGGAGCCCTTCCCCACATATAGAAGAGCATAATGTCAGGCCTGGGGAATCCTAGGAATAACTAGGATTATGCTTTTTTGGACTCTGCTTAAATTTATTCTAGGTTAGAAAGTAGCCAAGAGTTGCTTCCTCCTAGAATGTTCTACCAGACAGGTGCTATGATGGTTACCTTTATGTGTCAACTTGGCTAGGCTATGGTGCCCACTTGTTTAATCTAAGAACAGTCTAGATACTGCTGTGAAAGTATTTTTCATATGTGGGAAACATGTGAATGAATAGAATAAGTAAAGCAAGTCACCCAGTAAAACCTCCGTAGGTTGACCACCCAAGGGACTGTAATAAAGTGGTCAACATAAAGAACTTCCATTAAGTACATTTGGTACGTGTCCAGTACCAGCTTGTTGTCCAGCATGAAAACATGGTCAACTTAAGGAGGTGGTCAATGTAGGGAGGGGGTCAACTATAGACATTCTACTGTATAAGTGGCCTTCATCCAATCAGTTGAAGCCTAAGAGCAAAGACAGGTTTTCTAGAGAAGAAGGAATCTGACCATACGTCATTGAAATTCTGCTTGAGTTTCCAGTTCACCTGGCCTGACCTTTAGATTTACATCTTATTTGAATTTGCAGCTTTCAAGGTGTTTAGACTTGCCAGCTCACATGATTACATGAGACAATTCTTTAAAATACATGAATCTGCCCATCTCTATCAATCTATCTAAAATATAGATATATCTCTCTATCTAAAATAAATCAACCTACCTGTCTCTGTCTATATGCCTATCTCTCTATCTATGTATCTTTATTTGCCCTGTTTCTCTGGAAAACTCTAATATAGGTACCCAGTACATGATATATATTAATGGCCCTCAAAGACTTTAAAACCAGGTAGTACATGTGTCTTTGATTTCTCTTTATGGTTGAAATGAGCAAATTATCACTGGTTATTTCAGAAATTTTCAACTTGAATGCCAAGACTTTTGAATAGTTTCCAACTTACTTATCTTTAAAAACACAGCTGAAGTGACAACTCTTCCAGGAAGAACCAGGCATCTGTTAACTCTCCCCATCCTCCTCCATGCCTTGGTATACCTGTCACAGCAGATTTTTGGTTGTGTGATCCTGACTCCTAGCTGTCGCCCAGTATCAGTTCTCCCTTCTGTGGTAGCAAGTCTTTGATTTTCCGCTGCGGACATTTTATTAGGAAATATAAACATCTCCTAGCCTTCCCTGCAGCTTGTGAGGCCATGTGCCATGAACCCATCCAGGGAACAGAGGCCACTTATGGGGAAGGAACTAGACAGCAGAGCTTTAGTCTCTGAAACCAGGGGCACACGTCAGCCCTGCACTGTCAACCTGGATTTTTACAGAAGGGAGAAATAAACTTCTGTGTTACTAAAGCTGTCATTCCTTGAGTTTTCTATTACTTGCAGCTAAACATGACCTTAACTCATTTTTGCTTGTGTGCATGTTTCCCTTACCACGAAGTAAAGGAACCCTGCTGCTCTACCCGGTGCATAGCACTGTGCCTGGAACACAGTGGTGCCGGACGGGTGTCTAGGATCTGGGCATATGAACGCTAGAAAGGAGAAATGAATGATTAACAGCTGGCAGGAGGAAAGTCCAAGGTGAAGGGGAAGGAAGACATGGGGCCTTTGAGGGGTGCCTTTTAACCTAGTGTCAGCCTAAGACGACCTTGATTCTATAAATTAGCACCTCCTTCATGCTGAGCACAGTGTCAAGTGATGTTTTTATAGTGGAGAAAAAGACAGACAAAAACTTCCACTCTCAGAGAGGCGCTTCTAGAAGGAGGAGACATAATAAATAAACCAGAAAATAACAGACAGTGCTAAGTGCTGTGAGGAAAATAAAACTTCCTGACATTTGAACTGCGAGACCGTTAGACAGGGTGGTGGGGGAAGATCACTAAAAAGGTGGCATTTGTTCCTGCATGACAAGAAGAAGCCTACCCAGGGAAAGGGGCTTTTAAGGCAGAGGAACAGCTTTGCAAAAGCCTCAGGGGGGACTTGGTTGGCTCTACTAAGGAAGAGGAAAGGGCATGGAAGTGTCGCGATTGAGGATGGAGGAGGCAGATTCCAGGATCTGTGTGCCAAGTAAGAAACTGCATCTTATCCCGAGAGCAATGGGAGCCTTTAAGTGTAGGACGGATATATTCTGATTGACATTTTTAAGGAGTCACTCAGCCCCGTATAAGGAGAATTGTTCATCAGAGGGCAAGAAGGGAAACCAATGATGTATTGCTGTGTAACAAACACCCCCCCAAAGTTACAAGTGCCATATTAGTTTGCTCCCTAAACCCCATGGGGAGGATTTAACTGGGCAGTTGATCTTAGGTGGAGTAGTTGAGTTAGAAGATTCACTTCCAAGATGGTTTCTTCACTCTCAGGATGCCCAAGGGCTCCTGGACCTTTCCCTTTCTCCATGTGGAAGCTTATTTCTAGGACCTATCCATGTGGCTGGGGCTTCCCGCAGCCTGCTGGTCTCAGGGTAGTTACAATTTCCTGGGAGCTCCCTTCTGAGAAAGGAAGCAGGAGTTCCTCACCAGTCCTCCACTTGGAACTGGGACCACATTGCATCGCTTCCCTTACATTCGTTGTACAAAGTAGTCAAAGAGCTCACTCAGATTAAAGAGGGGAGAAGTAGACCCCCCATCTAGTCATGGGTGAGCAGCAGGGTCTCACTGCAGAAAGGCAAGTGGGCTGGGAGACATTGTTGGAAAATGCAATGTGCTGCAAGAGAGGAGGTCACCCAGCAATTCAGGCAAGACATCTGGTGGCCTATGTTGGGGGTTTGCACTGAAGATGAGGAAGGGGTGGATTCAGAAGAATATGTGAGCAGAATATATGGGAACTGTACAGCTCTAATACATTGCATCTGAGTATTCTTTGAGTTGCATTTGATAAGATTACATGGACGAGTCTTTCCCACCACCGAGGAAGTAAAGCACAATACATCTGATCTAGTCACAGGGCATATACATTATTGTCATGCTTCAAAATGTGCTTTGCTTTAAACAGGGTCCAGCAACATGACATTTTCAAAGACTTTATAGAAGTGAGTGTGTTTGGCAAAGAAAAGCCCTGAGAAGTTTTCACTTTACATATTCCATTACTTGAGGAGACAAAGTTTTTAAGGTATAAGAGTTCAGGTACCAAAGAGAATATATGAAAAAAGCAATTTTTTTTAATGATAAAACTGCTGAAAGCTATTTTTTCATTTTGACACTCGAGAGAATGATCCAGAAAATGGCCCAGAGGCACCTAGTGAATTGATGGCAGAGGTGGGGCTAAAAGACATGTCTTTTAATGGTCTGTGACTCGTTCTGCTGTATCACCTGCCATTCTGCCCAGGACACAGCTTGGCTCTGTGCCGTCATCCTATCGATCCATTGCCATTGCCCAGTTAACTTTCATTTTATTTTTTATTTTTACTTTTTTGGAGACAGAGTCTCACTGTGTCACCTTTAGTAGAGCGCTGTGGCGTCACAGCTCACAGCAACCTCTAACTCTTGGGCTTAAGTGATTCTCTTGCCTCAGCCTCCCAAGTAGCTGGGACCACAGGCGCCCACCACAATGCCCAATTATTTTTTGGTTGCAGCTGTCATTGTTGTTTAGCAGTCCCTGGCCAGGCTCGAACCCACCAGCCTTAGTGCATGTGGCTAGCAACCTACTCACTGAGCTACAGGTGCCCGGCTAAGCTGGCTATCTTTCAAATAGTGCCAGAAGTCTGGGAGAGGAAGCTATGAACAAATCAAATCTATTCCTTCTAATGGAAAAGTAACTCCAAAACATGCTTTGCTAGTTTTAACTCAGTTGTATCTTTTTGTAGCATGGGCAGCACCCACATTCATATGAAAAATTGTTAGCATGAAACTACTTACTGTGCTGCTAAAATGTGCCATAAAATACTTCTTAAAAGTCATTGTATTTACTAGGTTGAGATTAATGACCCCAAAATCCGTGCTAGGTTTTGTTTCACATTTGGCCATATCTGGACAATTATTACCTGCCCACACAGAAAGGATCTATAAAATATTCCTTCTTGATTTCTGCCTAAGAAGCAATTTGTTGGGCTCCAGTCTTGGAGGGCAATACCTCGGGACTGGTACTTGGGAATGTGTAAATCTAGCCTCTGGATTTAAATGTCTGTTCAACAAGATTACTCCACAAAAAAATCTCACACCTTTATTATGTTTCACATGCTATATTGCAGTGACAAGTTTAGCTGCTTTCAAGACTGGGCCAGGTGGTGTATAAATTCTCAAATACCTTAACATTTGAATGCCTCAAGCAAGAAGAACTGACTATTCAGAAAGCACAAGTTATAATATTTCAGGCAAGTCAAATCAGAAGAGTGAAGGCTTTTGTCTATGGATTTTACTAGCACATTTATAGTAAGCTTTGTGTATTTCAGTAAGGCTTTACAACAGATGCTTAGGTGATATTTTTTGGTAGGTCTTCATGAAAGCATCATTATTAACTGTATTAACTATTTTGAAAAATCCCTTTCAGAACCCTAGAAGCTGTCTTCCCCCGACCCTTTTTAAAACACTTTCTCTTGTGCCTAAAAATCCAAGTACTCTCTTAACCAAGTGCAGACTGAAATATTTCACTATGGATTTGAACAACAGCCAAGACTGACGATGAAAGGGAAACTTCTCTCTATAAAAGGTTTATTGTCAGCGCTTTCTAAAGATGTAGATTCTTCTCAAACAGGCTACCAACATTTTTTACAAACATTGATACAGCCTTCTCAACCTCTTCTGGATGGATGATTCAGGTTCTTTTCTTTTAGGAATGCTCTCTGACTAGCCTTTGACCTTCTGGACAGCCAACTCTATGTAACTGCTCCCTCCCCCCTCAATATAACGTATATTATAAAAAGGAAAGGGGGGCGGGTAGCTTGGTCCTCATGCTCTTGGAAAAGTACTTGAAATTCCTTGCATTCCTTTGCATTTAACAGCGTGTTTACCTAATCACCGGCATATTAGGATTAACACAAGTCATGCTTCAAGCTCATTTAGTGAAAACAAACCGACTCCTATACACCTCGAGATTTTTTCTCTGATATTAGCCAAGAGCGAACTTTTGAGTAGTTTCTCTAATTTTTATGAATGATATTGGGAAAACATAAAGGGGCATTCTATAATACATTATCCAACCATCCTCAATCTTGCCCATGGGATTAGATGTGGGCAGCCTCTTTCCATTAAAGCGTTTCTCTCAACTGAATTGAGTTGCACAATAACATGGTGATTAAAATGACAGATGACTCCACTATACCCATCTCACACAGTGATAGAGACCCTTAAGCTGTGAATAGTTATGAAAATAAAGCACTATTTTTTAATCACACATTTAACTTCAGAATCCTTGTCGTTCACACAAATGCCTACTGTTTAATATATTTTTAAAAGATTATATCTAAGCATTTTTCTCTAATGAAGATGTAAAATCAACGTCTTATATACCTTAGTTCACTGCTATATATCCCAATAAGACAACTAGAATAATTCCTGGTACCTAGTAGGCACCCAGTCGATTCTGTTTGACTGATTGAATACATGAGCTAGATTGTTACCAAGGACTTTGGGAGGTCTCTAAAAGTACTGAATGGCATACACTTAGATATTAGGTAAATATTTCTTTATTAAATGATTAATTCCATAAATAAAATTCTTTTCACTGAATATAAAATTAAAATCATTTACAAATTATTCCAGTATTACATTTCCCCTCCCTTCCCAAAGCTACATTTTGATAAATAAAAACATTCACTCTTAAAACACCTGATTTCTGTTTGCAGTTTAGAGTGCAGATAGCTGCCTCTCACAGACACTCACAGAGTGTCCCCTTCAGGAAGGAATGGAGTGCCCTCCTAAGTCCTGTCAAAAGACAAATGAAAGCTTTAGCTGTCCAACTAATCTGATTACCTTTTACAATTGTAGAACCCAAAGGGAAAAAAAGCCTAAAGAAAAATACACTTAGCAAATAATTTACAAACAGAAAACAGAAAGTCATCAACACTACAAGCTCCAAAATGAAGCAGTAACATGTGCTCCAGTATGAAGCGAAGTATTCTCCAGTCGCCGGCTGCATCGGTGTCCGCCATGCACCCTTGGCAGTTTCCAAACTCCTTAACGCTACTCAGGAATGAGCAAGGCCCCCATTCTACCACGAGTGCCCTCGCCCACACCGCCCCACCCACGTCTCCGTGACGCTGACACTCGACTCCCTTATTTGTCCTCCCATGCACTGGAAACCCAGGTAGCGTTTAGTCCCTAAATTTGTGAATGTCATTGAACAGCCTGTAGAAGGGAAAGGCCGCCTCGCTGGCATGCGGGCAGTTGTAGTTGCATTTGCAGGACTGGATCATCATGACGTTCTTGGAAAACGTCTCGCCGTCCTCACAGCGGAACCGCATCTTCACCGTCCTGGTCTGCAGGGGCGAGCAGCACCGGCCGTCCACGCAGGAACCGCAGTACTTGGGACGGTATTTCTTTACGCTCGAACAGCCGGCGTAAGTAAACCTGACCGGTTCCAAGGATTTCTTGGTCTTGCTGCATTTTTTCCCCTTCTGTAAGGAAGAGGAGAGGAGGAAAGTTAGGGATTCTCTTTCCTGAGGGAGGTTCACATCCCGCCCACCTGCCAGGGCACAGGCTACACGCGGCCCGGAGGAACTTACTTTCAGGCTGCTGTACACTGGCTGTCCACAGGGCCGCACCTCGCAGATCCGGGTTTCTTTCACCAGGCGGCATTCGGGGTTGTCATTGGTAACTCGTGTGGAGATACCAGTTCCGCAGGTCTTTGAGCACTGCGACCATGAAGTTGTTTGGACAATACATTTCTGGCCATGCAAAGGGTTGTATAAGATTCGAGGCTCCATTCCAAAAACTAGGGGGACGAACAAGAGGGAAGAAGACTTCTCAGAGGCGTGCTGACACACACAGATTCAAGAACTGGTTTCTGCAAGGTTTCAAACTAGGGATGCATTTGAGTAGGGTACTTAAGGACTCAGTTACTTACCAGGGAGCCGCTTTAGCGAGCCGCCTTTTCCAACTGCAATTAATTCATTGTTTCGCGTTAACTCCGTCTCTGAGGCATCCAATCCCAGCCCCTTGCCCAGGAAGCCGTCCTCGTCGTCCACATCCATGGGGTCCTGGGCACCATCCTCATCACAGACCCACTCCTCACAGCACTGCCCGGTGACTTTCACCAGCCGGGGGTTGGGACAGCCCAAATTGGGGAGAGACAGTTCTTGGGGACACAGAGGAATGCAGCCCACGGCGCCATCAATACATGTGCACTGATGTTTACAGTTTGGCTGGAAGCTTTCCCCATTCTGGTAGATTCTGGAGTTATATTCACAGGGTCTGCCCTCTGACTGAGCTGCAAAGATCACCCGAAGAGAATGGAAGAAGAGGATCAAGTTAAGATTCTGAACCACTGCCTGAAACTCACACATATTTTCTGCTGTTAAATTCAATTTATGGTAAAGTTCCCTACAATTCCCTGGAGACTCCAGACCAGAACAATAACTTAGTCAGGAATCACTTTTCCGTATGCGCTCTTGTTGGGCCCAGACACACTGAATTGCATTCCAGACTGCTGAAATCATGTGCCTTTCTGCCAAGCTACCAACAACAAAGCATCACCATACATGGTCTCAAAATTACTAAACTTCTGGACTATGGGGACTAGTAATTTTTTTTTAAGGGGCCAAACCACAAGCACCTTACCTCTGCAGATCCCCTTCGGAGCGGTGGAGCTGGCGCCAAAATTGCATTCCAGCCCCTTGGTGTGGTCGCAGGGCTGCGTTCTGCTGCAGTCCTCGTTGAGCTGCTTGGCGCAGACCTTACAGCAGCCGCAGCCGTCCCGAACCAGCCCGACTCCCGGCGCGCACTTGGGCGCCTCCAGGGGGCAGTGGCAGGCGGCGGGGCAGGAGGAGAGCGTCTGGAAGGGGGAGAAGGGACGTGTGAGACCCGGCGCGGTGCGCAGGACAGGGGCTGCGGCTGCCCCGGGGAAGGCATGGGGGTCTCGGACCCTGTCGTTGGGGGAGCCTCTGATCCCGTCCAGCCCCGCCACCTTGGGCTGCTGCGCTCACCCAGAGGCCCCCCGACCCGTCTTCAGGGGGCGCTTAAAGCCGCAGCTACCCCCCAGACGGCCCCGAACTTTTTAGTTTAGCTTTTCCTGCCACTGGCAATCGGGACGAGGGGAAGGAACCGTACCGTAGATCGGACGGGGAAGCGGTGGCAGAAGAGTCCAACTCACCAGCTTGGTACAGTGGAGAAGGATGACGGCGAAGGCGAGCGCCCTGGCCGCGAGGAGGCTCATTGTGGCGCGCAGGAGGAGCCGGGGGAGCGCGGCTGCAAAGGCGCCAACGAGCTGGGGCGCAGCGGACGGGCCGGGTCGGCCGGGTCTCAGCGGCGCTGCGGTGGCCCGGGCGGGCAGGGCGAAGGCGGGAGGGCTGCGGGTGTCCTTTGCTCGAGGTCCCTGCCGAGGAGGCGCGGAGGGCACGGGTGCTGCTCGGGGGCGCTCTCGCTCGCGGTCTGCCCAGGCGCCCGGAGCCCGCCTTTTATAAGGCCGCGGAGGCGCCGCGTGTTGCAGTGACGTCGGCTCTGTCTGCGCGTTCCAGAATTCTCAAACATCTCAGGAATGCTGCTTGGCGCGGGCTGCTGCCAAGCGCCTCCCCTGGCTCCAATGCACCTTTTTTTTTTTTTTTCCGGGTCCCAGACCCGTCAAGAAAACAGTCCGTTTTTTCCACCTTCTGTTGGGGAGGGCTCTTTGGGGCGTGTTGGTGGTGACGGTGGTTGAAGGGTCGCGGGGGACAGTGGAGGGGGCAGTACAGAACTTTGCCTGGACTGGGAAGATGGGAGGACCTGAGAGGGAGGAACAAAAGTCGTTTTGTTTGGGGATGCGAGTGGACCCGGCAGTCACGGAAGCCCTCACCCAGGAAAGCAGCGAGCTGCTTGCTCGTTTACGGAGGTGAGAGTCAAGTTATCTACTGAGACAGTAGAATGGGGAGGCGGGGTGAGTCTCTGAGCCAGGTATATCTGTGGACTTCAAAGAGGCATGTTCGGATCAAATCCCAAAGCTTCGGCATGATGTTTATTAGCCGAATTAAGTGTATTGCAAATTAATACCCGCAGTGGCATTTATGAATGGGGGACCTTCCCCCGTCGTCTGGCAAATTCCCAGGCATGGGTCTTCCCCCTTCAGCCCCTCCTCCCCTTTCTGGTATGTTGTACTTGTTTGTTTTTGGAGGTTCCCACTTTAGTTCCAGCCCGCTGCCTGTGTTGGAAGTCTGAGAGGAAACGAAGGCAGGGACTTCTCCGGCAGGCTGACTTTTACTTCCGCACGGATGCGGGAGACAGGGTAAGCCCTCCCAGCTTCCTTCCCCAGGCAGGAGGCAGGGGGACTAAGCAGCCCGCCAGAAGCGGAGGGGGCCCCGTCGAGAGATTTGGCCTGAAATCATCACCTGCAAGGCCAGACCAGATTCGAGGATCATTATGCCCAGTGAATCTTTGGAAAAAGCAGACTCCTTACAGCTGCAAGTTTTGTGGACCACTTTTCCTCTCCTTGGAGCCACTTGGAAGCTTCCCATTTCAAATGAATTGCAATGCCTTTCTTTCCAAGTACAGAGAAATAAGGCATTTAGAATGTAATATTCTGTAATAAAAATGTCAACAGATTTTAAGATCCTCTTCTACCTGCAACACACTCAGTACAGGCGATTTACTTGAACATCACTAGTATCATGTGTGTGGTTGATAAATGTTTCCTGAAAGTTTTAGAAAAACTATCTTCTTGTGTAATTTTGGTAAAAAAACAAAAAGTTCAGGAGTTATTCCACGCTCCCTTTTTCACATGCCCTAGCATAACTACTCATCCTTTTTAATGTTGAGGCCTGTTTAGAATTCATCCATTAATCTTCCTTAAGAAGGCCTTCAATGCTGACTTTTCTGTGAATGACTCTGATAAGCACAATGAGAAGCTACTGAAATGAAAACACACTCCGAGGAAGAGAACTGTTGCTGGGAAGAGTTAAGTTTCATTCATTCAAATGTGCCCTTTCATAAATGGAGAGGAATTTGCTAGAGGGAGTAGGATCTTTGAGGCTCTGTTGGAGGGCGTTGGGATGGGAGACTTCTCAAGACAATGGATTGTCAGGTGTTATGCAAATAAAGTGAGGAAAGTCTGGGCCCTCGCACACAAGCTGACACATCAGTTATTACTCAGGAACATTTTTCCCTCCCTGCCTTAGTGTTTCATTATTGCTTCCTTAATGAAGTGACTTGAGGTGGGGCGGAGGAGAAGAAAGGAGTAGGCTCAGCTCGGGTTGGCGGAGGTGGTGAAGAGGGAGAATGGAGAGGGAAGGTTCCTGGCTTCTGTTGTGGCGTCTTTTCTATTTGACTTCATGGCCGTAAGTATTTCCAGATGGTGAATCAGACACCAGACGTAACAATATTTCCATATTTGGGTATAGCAGTAGCCTGCGTTTTTAACATTTTTCTGCCTCTGTTATCCAACCACAAAGCATTCTTGACAGCTTCAAATGTTGTTAAATATAGATTTAACTCCTGTTCCCAGAGCAGGAAATTCTTTGGAATTCCTTGTTTTTCATGCAATCTGTCCATCGTGATTTAAAATTAGTGGACGATCCAACTAGCGTGTGTACCTTGTTCCTTTATTGGGGGTTCGGGGTGGGGAATGGCAAAGAGATCCAGTCTGCTGCACAGCTCAAGCTCGCGCCATTCCAGAGATTCCTTTAAAAATCACATTAAAGTTTTCAAACAAGGGTGTGTGGGTTTGTTTCTGGACACCAACTGGGGGGAATCTTGGAGGATGACTTTGCCTCAGAGGAGGAACTTAGCCTTAGCATCAGCTGCCCATGTGGAGCAGGGGGTGTGTTGTGGGAGGGGGTGGGAGGCTGCAGCAACAAGGCTGAGAGACGGGGAGCGGAGGCTGGAGTAACCGCGCACAGCCCTCCGTATACCACGTCCCGGTGCGCCTGCTAGTAAACGACCTCAAGCTGGAGGAACAGCAGCTGCTCACGCCCTGCCCAAGGAGGGCCCAGAAAGCCCGGGCGTCCTGCCTCCTTCTCGCCTCCTCTGCTGAGAGCTGCAGACCAGTTCACGTTAGTGGACAGAAGGGGAATTGTGCAAATGTTTGTGGGTGAGTGTTGCTTCGAGTGCTAATTCTGCATGGCCCTTTTGCTCCTTTCCTCCCACCTCCCCCATACGGGAGCCCCAGGAGGGAATAACGGGCCGCCTTGTTTCCATCAGCTGCAAGCCACGAAGGGACCGTTTGTCCCCTGCAGCTCCTGGCTTCTGGGTGAGCGATGGGAAGGTCTCCCATCGCTGCTGCCAGAGAACGCTGGGTTACCTGTCTGACAACACCTGAAAATAATAACCGTAAACCATGAGCCTCTGGTTTCCTAGCCCTAGACCTAGACGTTCTTAAACTAGCGTGCCTCGGAGTCACCTGGAGGGCGGGTTAAAAGATTGATGGCCGGGCCGCAGCTCAGTTTCTGGTTACATTTCTGGGAGACCCTAAGTGGTAATGACGGTGCTGGTCGGAGATCACACCCTGAGAACCCTGCTCTGTCCACAGGAGTGCCTGTAATGCTGAGTGTGTGTGTGCTATGCTCATAGTCTCACACCTCCACTTGTTATAGCCATCTTAAAGAACAGAGCAATGGAAGGTGTCTGCAAGAGGCCGCTTTAGGTTGGCGCCCCCACGCCAGGGGTTCCTCTCCTCCACCCTTCGCCCGCCCCCACTCCCTGGCGTGATCTCCAGGACCGGGAGAGGACGCCGGGATTACGGTGGCGGCGGCGGCGGCGGGAACTGGGCGGGAGACGCGCGGGTAGGGCCTCCGTGGGCCCCGGGACCCTCGCGGGGACGGCCGCGCCCGAGGCGCCCAGCCGCCTGGCCGCCCCCTGCCGGCCGCCCGGCCCGCGCGCCCGCGGTCCCCGCGGTTGCCAGGACTCCAGGTTTCCGGCGGCGCGCGGCGCAGGACGCTTCCAGCCCCGGCCCTTATTTGGTGAAAGTCTTTCAAGACTCCGTCATCCAACTCCGAGGGGCGGCGGCGACAGCGGCCCTGGCAGCGGGCCGGGCTCCTGAAAAGTGCACCGCGGGGGCCCGCGCGTGGCCTCGCTGCGAGGGACCCCGGCTGGCCCGGCCACCCAGCCCCAACCTTCACCCTCTGGGGACTGAAGTCCGCCCCGGCTGCGTGGGAGGCTGGCGGGAGGGCGCTGCGGCCCGATGGTGTCACTTTTCCCATCCACCCCGCCGTTGACTCGTCCTCCCGGCGGGGCAGGAGCTGCCGCGCTGTGCCAGACCTGGCGGGTACGCCCAGGCGCGGGGGTGCCGGCTGTGTCGGAGGACGCAGTTGGCGTAGACACCGAGCGCGCCCGAGAGCGGGGATGTGAAGTCGACTCCGTCTGGGCGAAAGCCCCAAAGGGCCTGGGTCGCGTTATCCCCAGAAGGGACACGTGCCCTCGCTTTCTCCTGGTGGCTCACAACCTCCTCCGCTCTGCCTCCTCAGGAAGTTCCTGGGGGGCGGGGGTGGTGGTAGGGGGAGCCCTGGTTAGGAAGGCCTGGCCCTGCCGTCCACTGGACTGGGGCCTTGGGTAAATGGCTCATCCTCTCTGGATCTTGTATGCTTCCCCGTAAGTAGGGGAAGGAGGCAGCGGGCAGCGAAACCAGAGCACCTCCTTTGGGGATTAAACCTCGCAGCGTCCCCTCCTAGGAATGGCAGAAAGAAACGCTCGTTATATAGGACTCCGGGCACCGCTTTGAATGCCTGCTGTATATAGACTCATTTAATTCTCCCAAGCCCCAGTGAGGCCGGTCCTCTTGTTAACATGTTTTCTATATAAATGAAGAAATGGAAGCATAGAAAGCAAGTGGCTAGGCAAAGGTCACTCACCTAGCCGCCTTGGTTCAAACGGGTCTTGTACTTAACAACTGAGCTTTCCTGAAGACTTGCTCTCAACTCAGGGTTCCTGAAACTTCACCTTTATTTAACTCTATCACAACTACCCGGATAGTCTGGGAGAAAGGCATCAGATATATTAAAATAGTTGATAAATTAACAGAAGCCTTGCTAATCCCTGGGAATTGCCTTAGGGAGGAGGGAGGAAAGGGTGTTGTGTTTTAACAGAAAAAGTCTTACTGAAAGTAAGTTTGTGGAGTGGACTTTCAGATACCTCAACAAGCAGGTGGGGAAGATATTTAGGACATTATTCTGACACTTCATAAGCCTCATTGACCATGCAGTCCCTACTTGTGGAGTAAGGCTCTGCCTGGTGGGAACTGCCTTTAGTTACTGATAGGAAGTTTTCAGCATCACTTCCTGGATGGCTGATCAGTCTGAGTGTTCCTTGTGGCCCCAGTTTACTTTTACCCAGTTCTCCACGCCCCCCCCCCCCCCCGTCCCCATTCAACTATATGTTATGAGAACAGTTACCTATGTATTTGAGGAGGAATTGTCTGTCTTCTCTGAACCTTAGATTTAACCGTAGAGCTCATGATGTGTCGTGACCTAAAAAAGAGGACTTTAACATTGAACTGGCCCTGGAGGACTCGAAGCTCTGTGGCAGAAGTGGGTAAATAAGCACTGTGTGGACACCTCACTAACCTGGGTCTGAAAGGATGAGCAAGAATCTGATAGGGAAGGACATTTGAGATTAAAGGAACAGAGCTTTGGCCTTGTGAGACAGCCAGTTTAGTGTGGCTGGACCACAGGATTCCTTTGAATCACTGGCAAGAGAGGTCAGCTGGATCCTTTTGTAAATGACCTTGCCTGTTAATGGTGCTAGGACTTTGGCTACAGGCAGAGGTGAGCCCTGTGAGGCTTTTGCCTTGACTTCCTGTCTGTAAGATAATGGGGTTCTCCTGCCTCAGGGTCACGCCCTCCAGTGCCTGCAGAATTCAGAGGGGTAACAAAATGCCCTGAGGATTAGTGTGGCTGGTATCTGGCCTTGGTGTTGAGAACTGTGAGGGCACTGGGGTCCACCTATGGGGCATTGGGGGTTAATAGGTGAAAATGCACCTTCAGTGTTTGCCTGTTTCCTCCTTTTTAAGAGATACCAGTGATCTGGATTTTTATGTGAAGTCTTCAAGTTTTTAAAAAGTTGGCAATTGAGTAAAATGTTAAAATGCCACCTGGGCTAATCCTAGGAAAACCAAAGTGGATAATGTCTGTGGATGCCATTGTGATCTCTGTCTTGTTCTAGCATCTGTAATTCCCTATGAAATTTTAGGGAATAGCACCTTGGGCTCTATTTAATTGTTGGGCTGACTGCACTTTGATTCATTTAAGTGTCAGGACAGCCATTTAACTCTCAGTTGTGGAAATTTATATCCTATCAACAAAAGTGAATTAGTGGCCTTTAAAAAATTTTGTTCTTATCCACTCCCCAAACACTACTCAGTCTCCCTCTTTTTTCTCCCCCTTAATTTATGTTGTAAGTGGCTGGCATTGTCTTGGCAGCATGACAGGAAACACTTTTTCAGGGCATCCTTATCCAATGGGAACTAGATCTGTTTATTTCCTCCACCTGGCATCTATCTACAGGAAGCCAAGCATTTCTAACTTCCTTACCTTGTAGAACTTCTTGTTTTGAGATAACGCAGAAATATTTCATTGGAAAGGACTGGAAGGCACCTCTCCCACCCCACCCTGCAATCTATCTTCTAGAGATTGAGCAATATGAAACATAATAATTATAAGTCATTATCATGTGAATTGGCTCCAGATTCAGGGAATTAAGAATTAATCTCTATGTCTTGTACTTTGTTTCTAGAGATACCTGTCTTTTAAAATCACACATAGCACGTTCGGAATTTAGAATGGATTTGGTTTGGGCACAATGGATAGGCACACAGATAGATCCTATAGTGAGATTAAAGCCATTCATTTGTGCCAGCCAACTTTTGGCAGGTCTTAGGGATTAAGTGTATGGGAGGATCTGGGCAGTTGGGCTTATTATGTGAAATAAGACATGTTTAATGCCCAGCAAAATGCCTGGTACATAGTGAGTGGTTAATAAATTACAATGATTTCTACTGCCATGTGCCACATTATCTTCACTTCTTTTACTACAGTTAACTAGAGAATATTCTCTATTCTTTAAATGAACTCTAGTTATTAAATCAGTAAAATCCTTTGATATATTATATAGAGATGATACAATTTAAAAGATCCATCCAGCCTGGTATGCTGGCTGCATTGGGGCATCAGTGACCATCTGTCTAAGTAAGAAAATACTCAAATGGCCTTGCTTGTCATGGGATTATGATCTTGCCTACAGGCTGTGGTGAGCTATGTGAGGTTTTCCATTGGTTTCCTCATCCGTTAACTAATAGGACTGCCCCAGCTCAGGGGTCATACACTCAAGTGCTCCCACAGATCCGACAGGTAGAGAAGCCGGGCCTGAGGACAGAGCAGGCTGATACTCGGCCTCAGACTGGAGAACCATAGAGATAGTTGGGAACATCTGTGGGGCCTGGATTTTGCCTTCCATGACTAGGTAGTTAGTATACCTGATCTCATCTGATCTTTATAAACAACACTCTAGGGTATTTTACTTCCATTTGAAAGATGAAAACTGAGGCTCAACCAGACATTAGCAACCAGTGCTAGGGCACAGAGCTGTTAAGATAGAGTAGAATGGCTTGGCACCTGTGGCTCAGCGGTCTAAGTCGCCAGCCACGTACACCTGAGCTGGTGGGTTTGAATCCAGCCTGGGCCCACCAAACAACAATGACGGCTGCAACCAAAAAACAGACGGGCATTGTGGTGAGCGCCTGTAGTCCTAGCCACTTGGGAGGTGGAGGCAAGAGACTCGCTTGAGCCCAGGAATTGGAGGTTGCTGTGAGCTGTGATGTCACAGCACTCTATCCGGGGTGACAGCTTGGGGCTCTGTCTTGGGAAAAAAAAAAAAAGATCAGAATGTCTATTTCCAAAGACCATTCCTTTTGGGGTGAGTATGGTTATTTGCCCTCTGTGAAATCTGTCTTCAAGTTTAGGAACCTGCCTGCAACTTCTTGACTTTCCCTTAAGAACTGTGAGTCTGTCACTGAAGTATTTTTCTAGGTATGGCCTCAGCTCATTTATGTTTTGAGCCATTGTCGACCCAGGTTTCTTCATGAGAGTCTGGTGAGAAATGAGTTAAACAGTAAGAAAGGGTTCCCAATTAGGGCCCTTGCCTGAGCTTGTTCCTATTTCCTCTGGAGTGGGGGGACAATGAATGAGCTGTGTCAGAGCAGAGGAGGCGCATCTCAAAGATGGAGAGATTCTTCTACTGTAACTTAGTCACCACTATCAATTTTGTTACCTGAGGCAGGAGAGCTGCCACCTCCCACAACCTGATTATCTTCATGACAGAGTTACTAAGGATGGAGCCCTCGGGCCATGTCCCTGTCCCAGCCAGTGTGTGCCTTACCCAACGGTTCCCTGAGCCTTGCATGTGGGTGCCCAAGTTTATGGCAATAAATAAAAACCTTCGAGCCATTCAAGGCTAGTCCCAGTATTTCTCTGAAACTATTTACTTCCTTTCCTGTGGTTAGGTTTTAGCTTTCAAAAGAAAAACAAAAAAGCTAATTTTATTTTATTTTATTTTATTTTGTTTTTTGAGACAAGTCTCACTTTCTTGCCCCCAGTAGAGTGCTGTAGTGTCATAGCTCACAGCAGCTGCAAACTCCTGGACTTAAGTGATCCTCTTTCCTTAGCCTCCCAAGTAGCTGGGACTACAGGCCCCTGCCATAATGCCTGGCTATTTTTTTAGAGATGGGGTCTTGCTCTTGTTCAGACTGGTCTTAAACTCATGAGCTCACGTGATCTTGGCCTCCTAAGAGTGCTAGGATCACAGGCATGAGTCACTGCTCCCATCCCCAAAAGCTAATTTTAAACAGTTAATTCTACAGGGTGTCCTAGAAATCACTCACAAAGTCACCATAGAAGGAGAAAAAGGGAAATTATACCTAAATGGACCTTCATTTACAAAATATATATTACTGAATTTTACAAAGAGATGGCCCAAAACAGAATATTTATAATGAATGTTTTGTAAATCAAGGTACATTTAGCTACAATTTTTCATTTACTCTATGTATGGCAACTTTAGGGGTGAGTCTGGAATATCCTATAATAGGACAAAGATAATATATGTTTGATGCTTAAAATTTTTGAAGCAGTAGGAAACATTTAGGGAGGAATTATAATGTAGCCTATATACTAAAGGATTGTATAACCAGAAGATGGAGGGCTCGGTGAGATCTAATAAACACGATGTGTCTGGTGGGCTTCATGCTAGGTATCGAGGAGAAATAACATCTGGACTTTGTGATAGGGGCTCTTGCTGCAGACAAGGGATTGCCTACATCTGAGTCTCACCCGTAAAGATGCGAGGTCTTGTTTGGTTTGCATAATTTGAAGGATGAGAGGGGTGGGCACAGTGAATGCCTAGCACATATGGGAAGCTGGGGACTGCAGAGAATGTGCAACTTCGTGAGAGATTAGAAAACATCTAAAAGTGAAAATCTAATGAGCCTCTTCTTGCATGGATTATAGATAGCACCAAGCCTTTGGGCACTGTTGGAAATTCTTATCACAATGGATCCTTCTTTCTGAGGGAGAAAGGAAAAGGAAGTGATATTTACAGGATAACTGCCATGGGCCAGGATCTCACCTAATATTAAAGAGAAGTCTCTGAGATGACTTTTTTTTTTCCTTTAGGAAGGGTCACACTCTGTCACCTGGGCTAGAGGGCATCACAGCTCACAGCAACTTCAAACTCTTGGGCTCAAGCAATCTCCTGCCTCAGTCTCCCAAGTTGCTGGAACTACGGACATGGCCACCATGCCTGCCTGGCTAATCTCTGTATTTTTTTTGAGAAACAGGGTCTCTCTATATTGCTCAGACTGGTCTTAAACTCCTGGCCTCAAGTGATCATCCTAACTTGACCTCCTAAAATGCCACAGGGCTATACTGTGAGCCACCCTACCCAGCTCCTGAGATGAACTTTTTGACATATTTTTAAGCTTAGGAAATAGAGGTGCAGAAAAGTTAAGCAACTTGCGCAGTTATGATGTGACCAAGCAAGGATTCTAACCCCAGCCTGCCTGACTCCAAGGCTCGCACCCTTTCTACATTTCTGCTGCACTGTCCCGATGCCTTGAGTTTCCATGCCCTTCCTGTTTGTGCCTGTTCTCCTTTCTATTATTGTGACCCCCACCCTGCCTCTAAAGAGCCAGCCCTTTAAAACTGTCTAAGGCATTTTCAGGTCCACTGATACTGAAGTCTTTGAGCAACCAGTGACTCTTTAGTTTCAAAAAGGAGTTGCAAATGCAGACATCTTTGTCTGCATGGTGATGGTCAGCGCTTACACTTGCTTCTTTGCTAGGCCCTGTGTATGACAATTTAAAAATATGAGATCTCTGTTTTCCCAGGCCTCTTGACAGGTTCCAGAGTATGTTGTGGTACATATTTAGAAATAACAAAGGAAGTATGATTTTTGGAATTTTGTGTTGGAAAGACAGATGGGAGGTGCTGTGGGCAGTACTGGGGTATTATGGTATAGCCTGAAAGGCAGCTTCAAGAAGGAAGTTAGGGCTTGGTGCCTGTAGGTCAGCATCTAGAGTGCCAGCCATATACACCAGAGCTGGCCGGTTCAAACCCTGCCTGGGCCTGCAATAAAACAATGACAACTACAATGAAGAAATAGCTGGGCATTGTGGTGGGTACCTGTAGTCCCACCTACTTGTGAGGCTGAAGCAAGAGAATGGCGTAAGCTCAAGAGTTGAAGGTTGCTGTGAGCTGTGACGCCAAGGCACTCTACCGAGGGCGACATAGTAAGACTGTCTCAAAAAAAAAAAAAAAAAGGAAGTTAAGTGACAGCGTTGAGGGGTGTGTGTGTGTGTGTTTACGGTGGAAGACACATGGGAGTGAGGGTTCAGGAACAAAAGTAAAAAGTATCAGGCATTGGGAGAAGGAAGGCTGAGTGCTGTGCTGAGGCTTTGAGGCCAGGTGCTAAGAGGAAGGAAAATGAAGTCAGTGGGCACCACCTGCAGTGGCGAGACTTAAGGCTAACTATATCATCTCATGTGCCTCAGTCTTCTCAGCAGTAAAACAGGAGTAACAACATCTCACAGAGTTATTGGGAGGATAGAATGAAATCCTGTTAAGGGTCCACTCTCTGGAAACTGAAGTGTGCCCTGCAAATGCTTGCGATCAGTATCAGCCCAGAACCCATATTTAAATCTAAAGCTTCTGCAGAGCCATTGGGAGGGGAGAGGCACATTTGGTGATGTCAGCCATTGGCATGAGGCTGGGGTACAGCAGGTTGTGAGGAAGGCCAGACTTAGCAAGGACAGGTTGAGGAATGGAGAGACGCTGAAGCGCCGGATGGCAGCAGGGCATTCCCGGAGACTTGCCACCACAACTAGTCCAGGCTCCATCTACCTTTCTTTTTCTAGGATTTCTGCACTTTCTAGATCATTGCTCTGCTATTTTGAATAGAGAAGTCCTTGAGTGCTGGTCTAGGAAAGGCAGCCAGAATGGGTCAATGTTTGCAGCTGGGTCATTCTGCAAACATTTTTTTTTTTCTTCTTTTTTTCCTTAATTTTTAATTTAATTTAATTTTTTACTTCAGGTTAATTTGAGGGCACAAAGAAACGTTTGCACTTGCTAGGTAGAGTCCCTGTTATAATTGTGTCCCATTCTCAAGAGGTGTGCCATGCACCGAGCCGGTATGCCCATTAAGTGGAAGCACACCCATCCCCCTTCCTCGTGGCGCCTTGCAAACACTGTTGTCAAGGGCTGCACCTGAAAGCTGGGGCCAGGGAAGGAGGCAGGGAATGAAGAGCGGGGTGGAAATAAACTCAGGGGAGACTTCTGAAGTGACATAAAGGGATAATTGCGACGATTTCCACTTGAAATCACCTCCTCAGTTATTAGTCATTAACCATCTGGAACCAAATGCAGTTAATTTAGCACCATGTTGGAAACTTTATAACATAAACCACATCCTAGGCCCAGGGCCATCTAGGTTTTGAGCCTTTGTAAACGTCCCCATTTGGAACACAATTTGGTATCAGTACATAGGAACTAAGAAGTGTGCTGAGTTGTGAGTCATCAGCCATCTGCTTTCCTCTAGAACACGGTGGGGAAAAGACGGGCAGTGTGGTTCTGATGACACCCAGGCTCACCTAAACTCTCACTGAAGGCTGAAGCAAATGCATGTTTTAAAAGCCTTAAGAAATTTAATTGAATCAGAAAAGAGAGAACAAGCCTCTGGTTTCACTTGTACCTAAAGTCTTGTTTTGTTTTCTGTTAGATCTCCAGGCTATCATATCAGGGGTTGTCCAGGTCGCTTTAGATTTCTAGGGATTCAGTCTTGCCTTTTAATGCTTATTTGTGAAAGTACTGCAGCATGATAAGGTTTGGGGATACAGAGATGACTAAAATGTGGTCCCTGACTTTCAAGACTGGGGAGAGTATGTATAGGGTAAGTCCTGCACGATAAGTGACTTTGTTGAGATACAGTACATAGGCTGCTTTCAGTATATAGGCTGCTTTTGGGCCCTTGAACTTGGCCTCATACTAGGAGAAGTCTTCTCATTACCACGATGATGCTACTCTCGGAACTTCCACCCTCCTCCATAAAGCTTGGAAGGGCAAGCTATGTTATTCTCTGCTTGGATTTAGTTGACTATGCTCAGGACATATTACAGTATCAGCATAAATTTGAGGATTCTCTGACGACGTCTCATTCATCAATGGCTGAATATTTTTATTTTCAACAACGTGCCACACTTCCTTTTGGTGAGCAACCCAGGCTTCCTAATATTTTATAGCCTTTTGAGTAAATTTGGATTTTCTGGTATTCTAATGATAGCTAGTGGGGATGTGAATTATATTCTTGGCCTTATCTGAAATGGTGCATGGTGAAACTCAGGATTTCCATCATGTAGTTTTAAAGATGAACCCAGTTTTTTGAAGCTGTCCCTTAAGCAGCAAGGGCCACAGTGAAAATGAACAAGCAGGGAATGGACATTGGGAAAGAGAAAGGGACTCCAGGATTTCGCTACATTTGGTGACATTTGCTGGTGGTGTTTAATTTGATTCTGCCATTGTGTGCGATATGTTATCTGGGTGTCTTTACTTTTGGGGGGTTTAGTTTTCCCTTATTTGTGCAATGTCTTTAAAGTGGAAGCTGAGGTTACTCTTCGAAGATCTTTTTTTCTTCCTGCTATACAGGCATAAATTCCCCCTCCTAATTCAGCTGTATCCCACAAGTTTTGATATTTGTGCTTTTAGTTTCATTTCGTCCAAAAGACTTTCTAATTTCCTTTTTGACTTCTTTTTAACTTTTAGGTTACTCAGAAGTATGTTATTTAGGATATTTGGGCATTTTCCAGGCATCATTCTGTTAATTGTTATTTATTTATAGTTGAGTTTTGTTGTGGTCAGAAAATAAGCTATGTATGACTTGAATTCTTTCACACTTTTAAAGACTTGTCAATGGCCTGGAATATGGTCAGCAGAATGTCTGTTCTGCTACTGTAGGTGGAGAGTTCTATAAATTTCGTTTAAGTTAAATTGTTTGATACTGCTCAAGTCTTCTACATCCACACTGATTTTTTTGCCTACCTTTTCTTTGGTTAATTGATAAAGGAGTCTTGAGATCTCCAACTACAATTGAGAATTTGTCTTTTTCTCCTTTTAGTTCTATCAGTTTTTGCTTGATATACTATGAACTTCTGGTATTAGATGCACAAATGTTTAGCTTCTTTATAGCATCTGGATAAATCGACCCTTCTAGATTCATGAAATGACCCTTGGTGATGGTTATTTTTGTGCCTCAATCTTGACTAGGATACAAGGTCCCAGATGTTTGGTCAAACATTATTCTGGGCATGTCTGTGCAGGTGTTTGGGGTGAGATTAACATTTGAATCTGTTGACTCAGTAAATCAGATCACCCTCCCTGATTTAGGTGGGCCTCATCCAATCAGATAAAGTCCTGAATAGAACAAGGCTGACCCTCCTTTAAGAGGTTAGTATTCCTGCCTGATTACCTTTGAGCTAGGAAAAAATATGGGTTCCTGCCATCAGACTCAAAGAGACACATCCGTTCTTCTTGGGTCTTAAGCCTTGGACTGGAACCACATTACCAGCTGCCCTGGATATCCAGTTTGCCAACTGCAGCTCTTGGGGCTTGTCAGTTTCCACGCTCATCTGAGTCAATTCCTTATAATAAATCTCTCTCTCTCTACACACACACACACATATTTATGTGTATTCTATATATAGAAAGGCTCTGGAGAACCTTGAGTATTCTAATCAATTTTCTTTATGCCTGTAATATTCTTTGCTCTGAGCTATACTCCTTCCTCTAGTTTTCTTTTGATTAGTGTTTACATGCTATTTTTAAATCCTTTTATTTTCATCCTGTTTACATCTTTACATTTAAAGTGGTTTTACTGTAATTTGGTTTTGCCTTTTTATCCAATATGATATTCTCCACTTTTTAATTGGTGTTTGGTGGTCTCAACATTTATTGTGATCATTGCTATAGCTAAGATTAATCTATCACACTGTTTTCTATTTATTCCACCTGTTCTTTTATCCCTCTTTTCCACTTTTTCTTTCTTTTTGGATTTAATTATGTTCTTATTCTGTTTTATTCCTTTTGCTGGCTTCAAGCTATAGCTCTCTATTGTTTTATTTCAGTGGTTGCTTTAGGATTTATAGAATAGATTTCAAATTTATTATAGCCTGCCTTCAAATGCTAATATCCTGTTTCACAAATACTGTAAGAATCTTACAACGTTATACTTCTTTTTTCACTTTTTCTGTCTTTGTGCAGTTTCTGCCATATATTTTAATTCTCTATAGGTTGTAAACCCTATGGCACACTGTTAATATTTTGGCCTTAAACAGCCAATCATCTTTTGAAAGATATATAAAATAAGAAAGAAAAGTCTTCCATTTGCCCACATATTTATCATTTCTGGCTCTCTTCATTCCTTTGTTTAGATCCACATTTTTGCTTCTGCCTGAAGCACTTATTTTAATGTTTCTTATGCAGGTGTGCTGGTGATGAATTCTTTCAGCTTTTGTATGTCTAAAAACGTTTTTATTTCATTTTTTTAACTTTTTATTTTGTCTAAGAACAACTATTTGAGTATTTCGTGTAATAGGATCTACTAGATTCTCAACTAGATGTCTGTGCAAGAGTTTACAGTAGGTAGTGAGAAAGGAGAGAACAAATGAGTGGATGAGGACCAGAAAAGTTTAGCATCATGTCAATGGCTACACAAGTAGTTAATGACAAAGAAGACCTGAACTTCTTCATGAGAAGACTCTTCTCATTCTCAAGTAGTTTTCTTTACAACATCTATATTTATTATTTCTTTGAATCTCAGTTCAATATCCATATTATACTAATTTTTATGCATAATCATAGTTAACACTCTTACAGTATTTAGTATTTTCTTGATGTATTTTAGGACTTTCAACATATTAATTCATTTGATCCTTATTAACAACTCCATGAGGTAGGCACTGTTATCCCCACCTTGTAGGAAACTAAAACACAGAGATATTAAGTAGCATGCTCAAGGTTGTTATTTTTCTAGTCAATGGTAAAGCATAGACTGTAACCCAGATAGTTAGGTTCTAGAACCAATATGTAAACCCCTATAGTACATTGCCTGGGATGGAAATGACATTATCTTTTTGTTGAAGTTATTATTATTATTATTTTTGAGACAGAGTTTCATTTTGTCACCCTTGGTAGAGTGTCATGGTGTCACAGCTCACAGCAACCTCCAACCCCTGGGCTTAGGTGATTTTCTTGCCTCAGCCTCCCAAGTAGCTGAGACTACAGGCACCCCACCCCCCACAACGCCCAGCTATTTTTTGTTGCAGTTTGGCTGGGGCCAGGTTCAAACTTGCCACCCTCGGTATATGGGGCCCGTGCCCTACCCACTGAGGTACAGGTGCCAACCTTTGCTGAAATTATATCAGGAAAAGTAGACCAATATTTAATGATACACAATAAAAACTAGGCATTTTGTTATACAAAAACTATACATTTTTTAAAATCTCTGTTAATTGTTTGTTCAGGATACTCCTTGATTTTTTAACTTTCCATCAGAAGTACTGAATGAGTAGGAAAAAATAAGGTTTATTAAACTAATACTACTTAAAGGCAAATTCAAAATATTCTTTGAGTAACACACTTTTTGGTGATAGGTTGACAGTTTTTATAAACAGTAACCAATAAGTTGGAATTGATTCTTAGTTTCTTTAAGGGGGTTAATGTTAAGGCTTATTCTTTTTCATTATTTTCTTCTTTTTTTTTTTTTTTTTGTTTGGTTTTATTTTGTTTGTTTGTTCTTAGAGACAGAGTCTCACTTGGTTGCCCTTGGTAGAGTGCTTTGACATCACAGCTCACAGCAACCTCCAAATCCTGGGCTTAGGCAATTTTCTTGCCTCAGCTCCTGAGTAGCTGGGACTACAGGTGCCTACCACAACGCCCATCTATTTTTTTGTTGCAGTTTGGATCAGGGCCGGTTTGAACCCTCCACCTTCAGTATATAGGGGCAATGCCCTACCCACTGAGCCACAGACATTGCTCAGTCATTTTCATTATTTTCTATATAGTTCCAGTGTGAAAGTTATTCTAGTGTTACTCATTTTTTTAATTGATTGCTTTAGGTTTTGCAATATGCATTGTTAAACTTATCACAGCCTTTCTTCAAATAGTGTTATACTATTCATTCATAATTTCAGAACCTTACAACAATGTATTTTTATTTCTCCCTATGATTCTTGTGCTATTGTGTCATACATTTTGTTTCTACCTATTTTATAAGCTCCATGATATAATTATTTTACTCAGTCAATTACTGTTTGAAAAAATTTAAAGGATATCTGCATATTTTGAATCAGACAAAAGCTTGATAACTAGAATCTATAGAGAACTCAAATTAATCCGTATGACAAAAGCCAACAATCCCGTCTATCAATGGGCAAGGGACATGAATAGAACCTTCTCTAAAGAAGATTGATGAAT
>CAUYON010025963.1:0-10070 GCA_963573935.1 Arctocebus calabarensis | reverse complement strand
ACTTAATTATCATGTGCCTGGGGGATGTTTTATTCAGGTTGAGTCATGCTGGGGTTCTGAAACTGTCTGCTATCTGAATTTCAGAATCTCTTGGCATGTCTGGAAAATTCTCTTTCATAATCTCATAGGGAAGAGACTCTGGGCCTTGTGACATCACTTCATCGTTTTCAGGTATCCCTATAAGGCAAATGTTGGTTTTCTTCGAGTTATCCCAGAGCTGTCTGAGAGAATGATCTGTTTTTGCCTTCCTTTTCTCTATCTCTTTGTCAGTTTGGGAGCGTTCGATAGCTTTGTCTTCCATGTCAGAAATCCTTTCTTCTGCTTGTTCCATTCTGTTGCTGAGGGATTCTACTTTGTTTCTCTGATCTTTGAGGGCTGCAATTCTTGCCTCAATGTATCCAAATCTTTGGTCATTTGGTCATTTAATTCCGTGACTTCTTGAGACAATTTTTGAAATGTACCCAGAATTTCTAAATCCAACTTTTCCTCTATTTTATTGATCTTGTTTGCAATCCCACTTCTGAATTCACTTTCTGACATTTCAGCCATCTGTTTATGCATAGGATCCTCGCTTGTGTCTGCCAGATTATTCTTTGGGGGGGGTTGACCTAATCTGGTTGTTCATGTTTCCAGAGCTTTTCCATTGATTCCGCCCATGATTAATTTTACACAGTTTGGCTAGATGAGTAGATAAGGACAATTTGGGCTGGGAGTTCTAGGAGTAGTGACTGACCAGTTCTTTGCTTAAAAGCTTGGACTAGTGTCTGTACCTTTTCCCCTAGAGTTTCGCCACTGCTTGCAAAACTAGAGACCTTCTTGGAGTGGTGGGGTTAAGTGGCTCTGTCTTATTTTCATCTGGTCTTTGTCTTACCCTAGAGAATCTGTTACTCTGGATTGAAATCTGAGCTGTGAAGGAATACCAGACTTAAGTCACCGCATCCCCCACAGGCAACAATTGAAAAAGCAAAATCAAACCTTCCCACTACCACACACCCAGGGTACCACTTTGGAAAATCCTTGGGTGATTAGCCCAACTGAAGACGTCCTAATCAATTGTCCTAGCCAGCACCGATCTCAAATGGAAGAGTTTAAAATGTCTCTGGCAACTAGATATCAGGGATCCACTGGAAGCTCTTGTATAATTCACTTCGATGGTCTGTGAGCTCAGGAGGGCACCCCCTCAGCAAGTAAATCAGTCTGGGAAGGTTGATGCCTCCTTCTCAACCTTGTCCCTCTGTCACACCCAGTCAGTGGTAACAGTTGTGATCCAGTTTCCTCCAACGAGCAGATGCTCCAGAGGTTTCGCCTGCCTGGGTCACAGTGAGGTCTGTGGCTCCACAACCAGTCCGCTACTCCCTGTCACTGTTTGGCATGGGGAGGCGAGGCCTGACAACCTGGGTACTTAACAGGGGCTGGGGCGATTCACTCAGTTCCAGCCCTGTCCCTGATTGATGTTGCTGCTGGAACAGAACAAGTTCACAGAATTTATTTTTGTCAAGGCTATTTTCCCTGATCAGACTGGGGTTGCTAATGGGTTTTACTCAGTCTGTGAGTTCCAGCCCTTTGTCTCAGCTTTCATCCCCTGAGGGCCAGGTTAAGCAAAGCAGCCCCTCACTGCGCTCTGTCCCAGCCGGTACCACCTCAGGCAAATCTTTCACATGCCTTGGTTGCCATCTGTTCTGCCAGCACTGGAGAAGCCACCCGCCTCCCCTGGCTGCCCAGTAGACTGGGAGTGTCTCCTCAAAACATCCCCAGGGGTGCAGCTCTCCAGCTATTGTTCCCGGAGCTGATCTCGTCTCGTGTCTCAAGAGAGCGTCCCATCAGCCAGGTCTCTCGGCTCACTCCCCTGTCACCACTCCAAGCCGGAAAACCAGCACAGTTTAACAACAGTCTGCGCCCATCCACACCCCTCAAGAAAGTCTCCAAGAATCTGGACTCTGTGGGAAACAGGCCCCCAGACCTCAGGGTGAGGGTGGAGGGGAACACCAGGCACTCCTACTTGCAGGTAGAGAGTATATACAGTTTTATTCCTGGCTAGAGAGCGCAGCGGCACCCTAATAGGTGAAGGAGTTCTGGTTTCTAGACGGTCTCTCCCGTGGGATAGAGTGGGAGGACATCTGAACTCTGCTCGCTTGTTTGTATGGAGGTATGGCGTATACTGCGAACCTCTCTCATGGGGGAGAGGATTCCGTCCACTTAGTGATGTGCTTTGTACCTTTTTGTTTGTGTCCTCGGGGTCTTAGGTCACCCCAGCAGGGTTGATGTGTGCTCTTCGACCTTTTCTTTTGGCTCAGATCCAAACCATCAGCTTTCTTGCTGAGTTTCTGTCCTTTAACTTTCCTTCTGGATGGGAACCTCTGCCAAAAGCTGCCTACAGATCGCCATCTTGGCTCCTCCTACTCATCTGCTCTATTTTGCTGTTAAACTCATCCAATGAAGTTTTTATTTGAGGTCTTATATTGTTAGTTCTAAGGTTTCAACTTTGGATTTTTCACATGATTTCTAGTTAGGTACTGAATTTTCTATATTTTTATTCAATGTAAATGGGTTTTTCTTTACTTCATTGCTTATAGTTAAAATAGTGGCTTTGAAGTCCTTGTTTGATGGTTCCAGCTTCAGAGTTACTATGTATCAATTGTCTTACTTTGAGAATTACATTTTCCTGGCTCTTGGTATGTCAAGTAATTGAGTGTGTGAAATACGTGGATTGTTCTCTTGCTCTAAGAAGTGTTGATATTTTTGTTTTAATGAGACAATTAATTTGGTTAGATGCAAATTGCAGAGCACCAGAGTATCACAAACCATGGTTCAGTTCTGAGTGTCATTATTTAAGCCTTAGTCCAAGCTGGCTTCAATCTTCCTTATGAAAATATGACTCCGGGGTTTACCAGTGATTTCCTTCTCTTTCCATTGTGAATTTCCCCTATCAGCCTTTGCTCCTAAGGCTCTTTGATTCCTCTGAGTAAAAAGATAATCAGGTTTTTGTTACTTGATTTTTTTAAACCAGACTTTTAGCCACCACTGCCACTGTAGTTGTCCACATGGTAAAGCTACCAAAAATACAAAAGATTCATTTTATGCAAATCCCTTGCTCCAAGTTTCAACTAATTTCTAAAATATGTTTGTGTTTTAGACCCCATATCCCTCAAGATATCTTTCTAGATCCCTCCAGAGTCTAATATTAGTTATTTTTTTAAATTTTGGCAGGGTTAATAACTGCTATTTGCAGGAGGAGTGCTTTGTAAGGAGCTTATGCTTCATAGCAGAAGCATGTACATTTCCTTTTGAGAAAGGAAAATCTTATAAAGACATTAAAATAGATCCTGGCTTATTAAGTTCTGTATTATTTTAAACACACTTGAATTTGTCAGGCCCAATTTAGAGAATGTATTATCCTTATAAATGACCAAAAGGCTTAGATTGTCCTTTGCTCTGGAAATTTAATAATTTCTACGTCAGTCATGGTTCAGACCTCTGGATAGTAGTGTGCAGTATGCTTAAAGCTGCTATAGGACTCTGTTAAAAGTGGAAGTTTCTTTGGTAATTTTGCAAATGGATGAAAATACTAGTGGGCTTTCTTTGAACTCACCCTGGGTGTTAATTGCCCTTATTTTTGAAGGCAGCAGGGGAGAGGGAAGTTGGCAAAGAAGAGCAGAAGCAGCCAACATTGACTTCTCTATTCTCTGAGCTCTAGTGAAAAGAGGATGAAGCATTCACCGAGAGATGAAAACCTTTTGGTTTGCCCTGAATCAGGCCAGTGTGGTGATGACTCAGGGAAGGCATTGATGGGTACAATGTTAGAAGAAGAAAGTGACAGCAAGAGTAGGTTATGAACACATTGTTCTGCCTGCAAAATAGCCACTTGCCTACTTGCCCTGCACAAAGAATGATTTATTCAGGCAAGAACACCCTGTAGGGAAGTGGATCAAAAGAGAAAGCCAACAAGTGAGATGAATTAGAGCAGGGCTTTGCAAATGTTAATGTGCAAGACCTTCTCCTGGAAGATCTGGTAGAAATGCAGATGCCGACTCAGCAGTTCTGGATGGAGCCTGAGATTCTGCATTTCTAACAAGCTCCAGTGTGATAAAGATGCTGTTCTAAGTTGCAGGGAACCAGAGGTTTTCATATAGCAGCATTTTACCCAGAGCTGATTCTAGTGCCAGGTGAGGAGAGTCAAATTAAGATTTCATTTATTTTACTGACAAAAAAAAAAAAAAAAAAAAAAAAATTCCATGGGGAAAAGTAGAAAAATTTTTGCTTGAGTTGGTCAATTTTTTGTGCATATTCAAAATGTGATGTTAATTTATTATCAGGGTTAGCACTTATTAAGCTCCTACTCATTCTGGCTGCTTTGCAACAATACAGCTTATTATGTGTGATGAGGTGTCAACAGCTGTGCTGTTGATGCTAATGCAACTTTTCTCTCTAATAATTATTAGCAAACTGTTTTAAGTTTGAGATTACTTTATCCTGACTTTCCTTTTGGGACATTTTACACATTACTTTAAATCTGTGGGTTTTTTTTTCTTCCTTGTATTAGGCAATGACCATCCTTTTATGTGTATTATTCAGCTTGGTTTTTGTGTCTTACTCTGCTTTTTAATATTTGTGATCCTAAAATGCAGAGAAAGAATTAAACACTTTATTCTTTGCTTTGTAACTATATTCTCTGAAACATAAATTGAGACAGGTAAAAGGACAAAACATTACCATTTTTTTTTCTGGGTATAAAATGTCATTTGAGGACCAAGGACATTAGGTGTTAGAATATTAGAAGTGAGGAAATTTTTGATTGTTTACTAGGACAATGGAAAACATATCAAAGAAATGCTGCTATTTTGAGCAATATGAGAAATGACTGGCTAGTCTGAAAAAATGAATGTCAAAGTACAGTCTTAAAGACTTTAACTACTCAAAACAGTGCGCCCTATTCACTCAAATTGATGTTAACATTGTCCAAATGAATTCAATTTCTTTGTCTTAAGTCCCACAAGTATATGTTAGCCTGAAAATTTAGATGAACACTGAGGATTCCTATTCTCATTCAGCAAATATCCTATTATTTCTAAAAGGCATTGTTGAGAGGCATAGATGTGACATATATTTTGATCTAGTAGACAAGAAAAGCCTATTATTTAAAAGAAATGTTGGGGGTGGTGCCTGTGGCTCAAAGGAGTAAGGGCACCAGCCCCATATGCCAGAGGTGGTGGGTTCAAACCCAGCCCTGGCCAAAAACTGCAAAAAAAAAAAAAAAGTTGAGTAAATAGTTAGATGCCCAACTTTCTTGGGGAAGGAGGACAAGAGCAGGGGCCCCCACGTCCCCATCTTGGTGCCATCCACCTTAATCCTGCCACCTACCAATCTACTAATCAGAACTTAGTCTGCCAGCTGAAAAAGGATGTAGAAGACTCTCTAGCCCACAGGCCTAACAACAGGTTCAGGAGAGTCTTAATGGTGACCTAGAATAGCCTTAATACTAATTATCATGTCATTAGCTTAAATGTACTTTACAGCCCAGCCCACAATGGGCTTTCAGAGAGGCTCGTGAGAGATCCACATGTGCTGTAAGACTCTGGTTCAAAGCTGACCTCTGAATCTTGAGGTAGGCCCAACCCAGACGGTATAAAAGAGAAATGTGAGCCATAGTCCATGCCTCTTTGCCTCTTTGCCCTTTTGTCTCTGCAGTGGAGGCCTGGTTGCCGCCTATAGTAAACGTATCTTGCTCTATAAGGCTTCTTACTCTTGAAACTTACCTTGCTCTTCCTCAATAAACTTTGCATTACACTTACCGTGCTCTGAGTCTGGTAATTCTTTGGCCCCAAGTACACCAAGAATCGAGGTCACACACAACTGCCTGAAAACTGATATTTTAGGACACAGCTGCCTTGAAACCTGACAATAATAACAATCAAGAGAAAATTAAGTTAGCCTTTTAAAGGAGAGGCAAAGTAATTTGGTGATTCAAAAGAGAAGAGAACATATTCCTCTGTAAGCTTCATGTGAGGTCCACAACAAAGGAGAGGGAGGCAGGGGAAGTATGGAATCTGGCCTCCAAGAATTGGTGTGCTTTTGACAGGCATAGGGGGTTGGCCAGGCCTGGAGCCAAAAGGGCTTCCCCTGCAGAAGTTCGCTTAATCATAGACATAGGGATAGGAGAATATTTAGAGAATAAATGCTATAAATGGATTATAAGTAAACTGAACCCCATCCTGACCAACTCTCAGCCTTAGCTGTTAACTACTCCAGTGAGGTATAAAAATGCTGTCATTTTCACACAGATTTAAGTGTTTGCATTATTTATTACTGTAAAATAAGCTACCCTTAATCATAATTAGTTATGATAAACTACCCTTACTCATAATGAGTATGACAGCATCTCCCATTTATTTTCCCATCATGATTCTCTGGGTTGTCTGGATGTATCTCACCTGATGTCCCTCATGTGACTGTAATCAAATAGTGATGTCATCTGTGAGCTTGACAAGGATGCTGCAATAGCTGAGACACTCTCCACTTCCATATGGTGTCCCCACATGGAATACCAAGCAGGAGAGTCCACATGATGACCCAGACCTCCCCTGAGCATTCCGTAGGAAAGGAAGCAAAATCTTCTTCCAAAACTAGTCTTGCAATTAGCACTAATGCAGGGCTCCCCCACTGAGGGCTGGACAAGGACTCCCATTTTCTAGGTCTGTGTGAGCTCTGAAATCAGTCTCATCATAGACCCCCGCATTTCTGGCACAAACAGGCAAACTTTTCCAGGCCACATTGAAGCGAGGTCAATGTGGCCTCATGGGTCTGGGGTGGTTCCTCCTGGAGTAGGGACGCTCAGGTCAATTTTACAATTGTGTTAAAGGAGGATTAGTTCTGAGCCTGGTAATTATTCCTTGAATGTAGTCCAGTGCTAAACAATTTTGTAAGTTTGCATATCTTGCTGTAAAAAATTCAGAATTCTTCAGAATTCTGTTGTGTGCAATTTAATCTTTTTTTTTTTTTGGTTGGGGATTCATTGAAGGTACACAGAACCAGGTTACATTCATTGATTTTGTTAGATAAGGACCCTCTTATAATTGTGTCCCACCCCCAAGAAGTGTACCACATCCCTTGACCCCCACCCCCTCTCTCCTTCCCTTTCTCCTCACCCCCCAACCCCCCACTGTGTACTAGGACATTAATTGTCCTCTTATCAGAATTGAGTACATAGGATTCTTATTTCTCCATTCTCGTGATGCTTTACTAAGAATAATATGTTCCAGATCTATCTAGGTTAATACAAAGGATGTAAAATTTCTAACTTTTTTAGTGGCTGAATAGTATTCCATGGTATACATATATTATACCTTGTTAGTCCCTTCCTGGGTTGGTGGGCATTTAGGCTGTTTCCACATTTTGGTGTTTGTAAATAGAGCTGCAAAAAACAGTCTAGTGCAAGTGTCCTTGTGGTAAAAGGATTTTTTTTCTTCTGGGTAGATGCCCAGCAATGGGACTGCAGGATCAAATGGGAGGTCTAGCTTGAATTCTTTGAGGGTTCTCCACATTGCCTTCCAAAAAGGTTGTATTAGTTTTGTGCAATTTTATCTTGATAAATATATGAGTCTTCCTCTTTAGCCATATAGGGACAATATTAATTGAATATCTAAAACGTTGTCAAATTTGTTTTAAAGGTGTGGTCTCTAGTCTTTTTCTCAATCTTTCTGCCTTGTTTCTAGAATAACCATTTAAATGTTATGTAATTAAATCTCAATATATTATTTCTAATTATTTTCTTTTTAGGCAAATATATTTCCCCTTGTCATTTACATTATCTTGCCATCTTATTTGCTTTGGCCAATAGACTATGAGCAGAACATATTCTACATTGAGTTGATGCTTTAAAAGTTTTTCCACCACTGTTCTTTTCTTACTCCAATCAAGATAATTTGTCTTACATACGGCTATTTTCTTAGCTTGGAACCAGTCTTAAGAAGATACAGCTGACCCAGAGATGACAGTTAATATGAAATATAAATATTTGTTTTTAAAAACAACTTCAAATTTGTTTAGTGAATGCTTTGCTACCACAGATGGAATTTTTGAATTTATTACTCAGTTCTTTCAGCTATGTCATCATTAAAATTCCTTCTAGCATGGCTTAGTTAAATAGTTAAATCTAAAATTTATGATCAATTCTCTTATTCATAGGTATATTTGGAAGGGGTCTTCTAGAAGCATAATCACGGTCTTTTGTTGTGAGCAAATGGTAAGTGTAAGGAAAATAAACTATACATTTCTTTATAAATTATTCTTACTCTAATAATTATATTTGTTAACTGTTTTTGTTTACCCTTTACTTACCTTTGTATGTTCAGCTTACAGTCCATAGCCTGACTAAAGATAGATGTTTAATGAATATGTTCAGTGCCTGAATGGATGAATAAATTTTTTCCAAGACCTGTGACCATTGGTTAGATGTTAGGATTTTTATAACCTCACCGGTTATCCATTTCTCCTGAGTTAATCATTTTATAAAATTTTTATGTTGAATTTATACTAATGTAAGAAAATATACTTTGTCAGCGAAATAGAAGATTTAAAATGCAGGAAAATCAGATTCTTCCTTTAGTTTCTTTAATTCTGTAATTATGGATGAATACAACTTGCAATAAAGATGTTGTTCGCAATATCTTCTATCAGCTCTGTCTTTTAGGAAGAAACACATTAGAAGGATGTGGTTACTGTCAGAACTTCTTTTGTTTTCTTCTCTCTTTTTATATTATACCCTTATCTTTTGGGAGAAGAGAATATGTCTGCCATTAAAAATGTCAACTATGTAATTTGTTTTAGTTCCAGAACAATCAAAGAGAGGTATGGAGTAATGAAAATCCAAGTAATTTAGGTCCCAATGGATATATATTCAAGGATTATGAAGAAATGAAAGAAAAAAATGGGGGAGGTGGTTGGAGCATAGAATGCTTACAACTGAGTACACTTATTAGTAAGAATAAGTCTAAGATAGGACAATATAATGTTTCTTATGATAAGTTGTAAGATTAAAATTGTTAGAGGAAATATGATCAAGGTGCTGATAATCAGGATATTGAAAAGAACATCCATGCAAATATTCAAATAACCAAAAATTAACAAAAGAGTAGAGTTTGTTGGAATAACAATGAGCATATTGCTTAAATATTTTATAAATGAAAAATAAGTGGGTTGGGCACTTGGTTTTTGCATATGTTAAAGATTAAGGGTAAATATTAAGATAATGAAAATAATTATGTAATTTCAAGCCAGCAGAAAGAAGAAATGAGAATTAAAAAATTCTACCAATCCTAGAAAAAGCAAGAACAATAAACCAAAGAAACAAAGAAAACTTATGCCAAATAAAAGAATAATATAAAATGGTAGAGATATAAAAATACATAATAATGTAATAATAAACATAAATGAATTAAAACAAATTATGGAATTTAAAGATTCTCAAATTGTTCTCAATTTGATTTTCAAATTACAAAGATTCTCAGATTACTTTTTAAAAACATATTGCCATTGGAGTTCTCTGTGTATTCTGGTTATTAAGCCTTTGTCGGAGGCATAACTTGCAAATATTTTTCCCCATTCTGAGGGCTGTCTGCTAGTGATATTTACTATGTTCTTGGCGGTGCAGAAGCTTTTTAGTTTCATCAGATCCCAGTAGTGTATTTTTGATACTGCTTCCATTGCTTTGGGGGTCCTCATGAAGTATTCGCCCAGGCCAGTACTTTCAAGAGTGTTCCCTGCACTTCTAGAATTTTTATAGTTTCATGTCTTATGTTCAAATCTTTAATCCAGTGTGAATCTATCTTCGTTAATGGTGAAAGGTGTGGGTTCAATTTCAGTCTTCTACAGGTCGCCAGCCAGGTTTCCCAGCAGCATTTGTTGAATAGGGAGTCTTTTCCCCACTGAATGTTTTGTTTTTTTTTTTTTATAATTTTATTGAATCATAATTCTGTACATTGGTGCAATCATAGGGCACGATTCATATACATTCAGAAATGTTTTGATCGTACTGTTACAGTTAGCCTTCATGGCATTTTCTTGATCACTATATA
>CAUYON010025961.1:0-33933 GCA_963573935.1 Arctocebus calabarensis | reverse complement strand
AAGAAGAAAGGATGAAGAAACTTTGTGAGCTCTATGCCAAAGTTTTAGGATCCCGAGAAGCTTTGAAACCATCACATTATGAAGAGAAGAACTGGTGTGAGGAGCAGTACTCCGGGGGCTGCTACACCACCTACTTTCCCCTTGGGATCATGACTCAGCATGGAAGGGTACTACGCCAGCCAGTGGGTAGAATTTATTTTGCGGGCACTGAGATTGCCACACGCTAGAGTGGCTACATGGAAGGAGCTGTGGAGGCTGGGGAGAGAAGCAGCCCGAGAGATCCTGCATGCTGTGGGGAAGATGCCAGAGGATGAAATCTGGCAGCCGGAACCAGAATCGGTGGATGTCCCTGCGCGACCCATCACTACAACCTTCTGTAGAGACATCTGCCCTCTGTGCCAGGCCTGCTGAAGCTGATTGGACTGACCAGCATCTTTTCAGCAGTGGCTCTGGGCTTCCTGGCGCACAAAAAGGGGCTGCTTGTGCGAGCCTAAAGAGAAAGTGTCTTAACCACACCCTCTTCTTACTGTATTTAGGGTGTGGGTTGGGGGAAGGGGTTGTAGTAAAGTTCCCTGAAAACATGAAGAACAGAGTGAGGTGGGGAACATGAAGAGAAGTCCGACTCTGACTGCTTTATCTCTTTCTCCACTGTGGCCCCAGGTTAGGGTCCCTTACCTGGCTTAGCACTGTTTCACCAATTTCTAAGGTTATCGTCCTCAGAACCTTTAGAATAGTTAAACAGGCTTGTGTGCTGCCCCACATTACACCTTGTCCATGCACAACTAGGTTTTTCCTCCCTCTGTGCCTTTGTGCTTGTACTTTTTCTTTCCTGGAATATCCTCACCTGCCCTGGTTTTTTGCATTTGTTCTTAGAATCGCGTTTTGTTTCATCAGAAGACCTTAGAGTCTCACCTAATCCTCACCTCACCTTCTGTTTCAGAGCTGAGCAAACTGAGGTTTGTAGAGGTGGAGCTCAATTGCTCAAGGGCCATAAGAAGCCACTAGTATCTGAGGGATGAGAACACATGTCTGATGCTTTTCCACCTTCCAGGATGTATCCCCCGATTGCTCTCCTTAACTCCCTGTCATGGTCGCTGATGATGTCACCTTGTGTGGGTTCACTCTGTTCTGTGCTGTCTTGCACTACTCAAATGCTACCCAGTAAATACCTTTAAGTCTTACTATCTTGTGCATTGTGTATCAAGTTGATTTTAATTTTTTTAGGGTAAGGATCTTGTTCTTTTTCCTTTGGTATTGTCCATTCTGTCCCAATGAAAGTCAGTATACACTTGGCTAATTAAAAATAAAAGTTGGTTGAGCAGAAAAAAAATTAAGACAAAGAAAGAGTCAAAGCCACACGTTTCCAAGTATAGGGATCTGGAATTGACTACAGGCACTGTTATTGCAGAGCCAGGGCTCTTTAAAGCAATTATATTAAATAACCTCAGTCCTGTCCTGGTCAACTTATCGGAGTAGAATAATCCTAGTTAACAAATTCAAGGGTAAGGGAGTCAAGCAAATATGAATGAATTTCATTTACTAAATACATATTAGGCTTTGATATGTCACCTCCACATCAATTACCTGGTCACGATTATCTCATTTCCTAGTGGCTCTTGCATAGAAATTGTACTCCATATAAAAAACAATAGAATAAATCTGGTAAAAATATGGGCAGAATTATGATGATGGTAATGGTGATGATGATGGTGATGGAATAGCAACAATAACAATAGCAACAGCAGCAGCAGCAGTAAGGATGCCACTAAAACCCCCATCAGGCATTACACTACAGGCATTACTTATAGTTCTTCATTCCCCACTATATGGCATGCTCCTTTTACTTACCTTGTGAAATGTTTTGTTCACAACAGGGACTTTATTTTTTTTACATGAGTAAATGAATGAACAAATAAGTGAAATAACAGAGTCCTTTGAAGATACAGAAAATGTATTCATAAAAGACACACTTAAAATTCCCAATGACACACAGGGTATAATCACACCACATATCAAATCCAAGCCACATAGCATGGAGTGTGCTATTGAAATGAAATGCCATATAACCATTGCTTTGGGAGTTACAGACGCGAGCTAGTAAAAGGCACCACATTAATTATATTGTTTTCCATGGAACTTTTCTAAGGTTGCCCTGGACAGCAACACTGGAGAACATTCATGAGGAAATTGTCAAAGAGGACTAGACTTGAGGGACCTTTGGGAGGAAAAAGATTTGAAAATAATGTACTGCCTGCCCATGGTGCAAACGTGCCTGTCTCTGCAAGTATGACCACATTATTGATTCTCCAAGGAAGAAAGGAAATATGACTTTGTCCCTTAACTGACATCAAAGTTACAGTGCTGTTCAGCACTGGCCCAAAGCATTTGCAAATAGTTTTATTCAGATACAAAGTTTTGAGTGTTGAAGAGAACACTATAAATGCCAATTGATCCTAAAGGCAATACTCCAGAGGCACTGCAACCCTGGTGGGGTGGAGGAGAGTGTAAGTGTATACAGTCATGAGCTGCATACGTGACCTTTCAGTTAACAAATCGCATATACAATAGAGGTCTGTAAGATTAGAATGGAACTGAAAAATTTCTATCATCTAGTGATGGTCTAGCTGTAATAGGGCAACACACTACTCTTGTGTTTGTGGTGATGCTGATGTAAATGAGTCTATACTTAGTTGTATAGCACGTACAACTATGTAAGTATATAATATTTGATAATGATAATAAATGATGTTATTGGCTTATATGTTTACTATGCTATATTTTCATCATCATTTTCGAATGTACTCCTACTTATAAAAAAAAAATCTAGCTGTAAAAAGCCTCAGGCAGGTCCTTCAGGAGGTAATCCAGAAGAAGGGCGTCATCGTAGGACATGATGTACACGTGCTACTGTCCCCAAAGATCTTTCAATGGGACAAGATGTAGAGATGGAAGACAGTAATACCAAGGATCCTATGTGAGTGTTCACATCTTAGTTTGTAAAAAAAAAAAAAAGGTTTAAAAATTAAAAAAATAGAATTCTTAATTTAAAATAGAAGAAAATCTTATGAAGAACATGAAACAAAATGTTTCTGTATACCTACACAATGTGTTTCATTTTAAGCTGTGTTATTATACAGTTTCAAAATTTAAAAGTTTATGAAGTAAAAAAATTCAGCAAACTAAAGTAAATTTACTATTGAAGAAAGAAATATTTCTAAAGATAAATTTAGCATAGTCTAAGCATACAGTGCTTATAAACTCTACAGTAATATACGGCAATGTTCTAGGTCTTCAACATTCACTCACCACTCACTCACTGACTGACCCAGAGAAAATTTCTATCCTGCAAGCTCCATTCATATTAAGTCCCTAAGTAAGTGTAGCATTTTTTATCTTTTATACTATATTTCTACCATACCTTTTCTTTTTCTTTCTTTTTTTTTTTTAAATAGAGACAGATTCTTACTTTATCGCCCTTAGTAGAGTGCTGTGGTGTCACACAGCTCATAGCAACTTCCAACTCCTGGGCTTAGGCAATTGCCTCAACCTCCCAAATAGCTGGGACTACAGTCACCCACCACAATGCCTAGTTATTTTTTTTTTTTATTGTTGCAGTTTGGCTGGGGCCAGGTTTAAACCCGCCACCATCAGTATATGGGGCCAGCACCCTACCCACTGAGCACCAGGCACCACCCACTACTATATCTTTTCTATGTTCAGGTAGGTTTGTATACACAATACTTACTTACCATTGTGTTACAATTGCCTACAGTATTCAGTACAGTCATGCTACCCAGGTGTGTCGCCTGGGAGCAACAGGCTATACCATACAGCCCACGTGTGTAGTAGGCTAGACCACATAGGTTTGTGTACATATACTCTATGATGTTTCAACACTGACAGAATTACCTAAAGATGTATTTATCAGAACATATCCCATCATATAGCAACACATGACTATATTTGAAAAAGATAAGTCCTAAGAATAAAAAAAGTTAAAATTCTCTGAAAAATGAGTTACCTTTTTGTATACAGATCATTCACCTTTTTGTATACAGATCCCAACCTATGATTACTAATCTCTGAGATCATAGTGAAAATAGTCTATTTCTGAGTCAAAGAGATAGTTATTCCCAAGAATAATTTCTCTCATTACTCATTTGTCTAAGACTTTATTGATCAACATGATGTGGCATAGTACAAGAGATACTTCTGGACATCTGTTTGAGAGTTGCCTCCTTACAATGCCTGCCTTAAATTAATATATACCACCAACCTAACAGGAATGGAAAAAGAAGCAATTTCCCAAGTTTGATAGGAGGTATTTAAACACTTACAAAACAGTTAAAATATAAGAGTACATAAACAAAAATAGAAAATAGATGGTTCAGGCCTGGCCATTTCTAATAGGAAGTTTTGGTTTTGTTTTTTAAAGGAAGAAAACTATCAAGCCATGTGTCAGATGAAATTTATATTTTATATAAAAAGCAGAATCTGATCATAAAATAGAGGGTCACCAAGAGTTAGACTGAAGTGATCATAAAAAAGCATTTATTTTCTATGCACTGCAAACAACCAGAACCTCTTGAACAGTTCCCCAAAGCTGCCTAACATCAAACGTTAGTCAGTTACCTTAGGATGCATCAACACATTTAGAATACCTCCAAAGGGGCCTGACAGGTTAGGCAGAAAAGAACATTGGATAGCATCAGTTCCTTCACTGGTAACTGAAGATCTATGGGCAGAGAGGGGCAGGCTCTTATGTCGCCTCCACTAATTATTTACAGTAATAGTCCAGATGCTAGTAAATCTTAACTTCAAATATACACCATTTTATACTTCAAAAAGTCACTTTTGATAAACAAAGCCCAAATACTTACACTTATCCAAAAAGATGACTTATAGTGCATATTTTACCCCAGTGGACATGCTGTCACCCATAAATTTAGATTTCATCCTGACTTAGCTTATAGCAGAATGGAACTTCTTTCTTATTTGTAGCATACTCCTACACTTATTAACCCATGTAATTAGTCCCGGTTATCTAATTATAGCTGATACGGAGCTCATAATAAATGTCTTCTACAACTAATAATAATAACTAAGTTCCGATGTTCTCTAACCTAATTCGTTTGCTTTTTAAAAAATTTTGTTATTATGAAGAATTTCAAGCACATGCACAAACAAACAAGTAAATAGATTTTCCTTTACACTGCCACTTGCAAAAATGATCAATTCATGGCCCGTCTTGTTTTAGCAGCTCTTATACATGCCCTCTTCCTATCTCATTCGGGAACAAATCAGAGATAACATATAATTTCAGCTTACATATTTCTGTAAAAACAAGGACTGAGAAAAATTATGCCTTTAAAAAGAACTGACTCATTAACCAATCAACACTATTAAATATTTTTAAATACCTAAAAATTAGCTCTAATAACAAAAATTTACAACATTAATTATTAAGTTAGTGTTCAAATTTTTAAGTGACTCATACTACACACATATCTTAACTCCAAAGCTACTTTTCAAAAAAGTCATTGGTACTGCCAATAATTCTTTCAAGCTACTGAAGTTTCTCAGTACAAAATTAATTTAAATGTGCTTTAATTAGCTGTCTTGTTGCCTTTTCTGAGAGAGACATGACAAAAAGTGCAACTAGAGGCTGTTATTTTGCTCAGCAACTTGGGGAGTGACTGCTTTGCACAGAGTGAAATAATTTCTAACTAAATAACACCATCACAAGTGACGTGTATGAAAAGTAAGGACTAAAGTTTTCCAAGGACCTTTGGTATGCCAGAGCTTGGCTAATCTCTTTTGCTTTGATTTTATTGGACACTGATAACAACTCCTGGGAAAGGTTTGGTAACTTGTCTATGAGCAACCAGCAAGTAAGGAGCTATGTAAGAGACTTAACGAGGCAAATCAAACCACCACTATACTCCCATCACTGCCTCTGAACTCAGCATGTGAAGATGCAAATATTAGAGTTCCATGAAGGGAGGCATAATAGGTAGAGCTGTGTCAGAAGTTCCTAAGGTAGAATGATAAACTGACTCAGGCTGGCTCCCGCAGTTCCACAATTATCACTTTTTTTGAGTTTAATTACTGTTCAGAATCAGAAACATCAATTGTGGAAATATTATCCAAGGAGGGGATCTATCCATGAAAGCAACAGTGAGAGATTTCTACATTCTGCTACAAGACACCTGGAAGACTCACCTCTAAAGTCACATTCTTTCAAAACGGTTTGAAGAAAATGCAGATCTTAAGCATAGCAATTAATAGGCGCAGACACACATACTCTATCAAGCTGTTAAGTAATCTATCTTGAACTTGCCTCTAAATTACTTAATGCTTGGGGCTCCCACAGTGCCTGGCTATCTCAAACTTGCTAACACAGAGAAATACGCTTATCGTAAATTCAAAACACTTAATCATCACACTTTACAGTACAAGATAGTGAGTTCCGACTCCGAGTTCAGTTCATTCTCTGACAAGTCAGAGATGAATTCTTTAATGCCAAACTATTTATACAGCAATCATTCTTCCATTTTCTGCTATCTCAAAGATATAACCAAATGACAAAGTTCAAGTTCATTACCCAGAGACTCTATTTGTCCAGCCAAAGCAAACAGAATTAGGAAGAACCTTTTAAGTACCTGTTTAAAATGCCAACTAGTAAAGGTTCTGTATTCAGCTATTTGCAAGACCTTCTGTGAAGCCAATATTCTGTGATCCAAATGCAGATGAAAGAAATGCAAAGCTAGTAAAAAAAAAAACAAAACTGACAAGGCTCTTGGAACTACTTAAAACATAGCTTAAAGAGAGGCAAGGAAGGTTGGCTGGTTCCTTTGACTTAAATATGAATCTTTGTTAAACAATCAGGAAACCACACCAGCAGAGGCCTGCTATATAATCATTTGGTTCCTTGTCATCAACATATTTACTGAGCCTTTGTGTTCCCAGCATTGTCCTAGGCACAAGAGCATTGTTTTAGGCCTGGCCCATTTTTGATGTGAGTTATGGTTTACCTTTGATTCGGCAGTTTGGGGAATCTTATAGAAATTTTTAGAGATGCTTTCCCCATGTATCGGATTCTAAGAAACTGTGTACTTATTCAACCAAAATTCATCCTAGGACTATTAAGAAATAAAATTCCATAAAGGGTTGGGTACCTAGAAAATGGTTATTGCTAGAGAAGGGTCTTGGAGGTCCAGACATTAAGTATTTGGTTGCGGGAGATTGGGAAAGACTGGGAGACCCTTGGGTAAGGCTAAGGGCAGCTGGAATGGCAGGGGTTTGGGGATACTTCTAAGAACTCAGGGCAATAGCTATCTATGTGCAGCACAAGTACTTCAACATTTTAATTATACCAGAATTTATAACTAAATGGCATCTCAGCAGCCCTATGTTGTCTAGTATAGATACACAAGTCCTTGCCATGCAGTGAGGCAGAAATCTAGCTAAGCCATGTGCTATATACCAAGTCAAGAAGATGCAGGCTTTAAACAAATAAAAAGGGCATGTTATCTCAATGTTTTCAAAAGTTTTTGTTTAAAACATAAGCAAATAGCTAATGTATGCAGGGGGTAAAATAACTTCTTCAATTTGCTTTCTCCCATACAATAAGCTTTTCTATTCCATAGGTGACGATTGCCTTGTATGGCTACAAATACCTAATAATATTTAACTCTCTCGATCAAGTTCAAAAGGTCCAAAGAGCTAAAGAAAGACTAGGTATCCAGCAGATAGTAGTAAAATCAAGATGGAAACTTGGTGTCAAGGTTTTTATATGAAATATGAAACTATAATATTTTCCCGAATAATTTGAATGGCTATAAATAAAATCTTTTGCACCTCTGGGAGTCCCTTTTCAGTTTTTAATTCATGTATCCCACACTTGCTGCTACACAGAGAGATTTCCATGTTGGGTCAAGGATTGAGCTAGTTGATGACTAATAAATTAGGATTTCCCAAGGCTGAGCAGTGCTAAAAGTCATTAAAAAACATTTTGTCACAATATATAATACATAGCATTTGTAAAGAAAAAAAACTTATTATCTTCCTTCAAGAAAGTATCATTATTATCCTTTCTCTCCATCACAGTAACAGAGTTCTTATATAACAGTACCTATTCATTTTACCTTTTTCACTTTTGTTGTTTTTTCTCAAAGGCATGGGTCCTGCTTGGAAAATTTAAAAGATTAAACTCACAGAAGTAGCAACTCGCATTTGCTCACTAGAAAACACATGTGTGTATGTTTCATTTTTGAGAAGGCAATAAAAATCCCGGCTTCTAATACTGTCCAAAAATGTAAGAAAGCATAACTTAACTCTCTTTAATATTGTTTGAATTCTGAAAAACACACTGAATCAAATAATGACATCATAGCTAAGTCCAAATTGGAGTTTTCTTAGAGTCTAGTTTACACCTGTTTGGCCCAGACGGTGTGTAGCTTTGACCCTACATACATTAACTAAGGCCACCTGTGCCAACTCCAGTAATCATTCACACCTGCTTCCATTGTGCCACTGCTCACGAAAATACCACTGAGAACATCTGCCTGCTTTAGATAAAGATTCTGTGCACAGCAAAACTAACATAACAAGCTTTTAAATTGTTATTGCAAAAGAGAAGCTGTCAATATGGTAATTTTTGAGGCTCTCTGCCTAACTTTCATTAGTCTTATCCTGATTTCTTTTTAAGTTTTGGCAGGAGGCCCTGTGCCTATTTTCATAGCCAAAAGATGAACATGCTCACAAATGGCCAAAAAGCATGAGGAATTCCTTCTCCTTCAAGTTTCCCAAGCACAAAATGGGAAGCTCCACGCCAATGTCACCTGTTTAGTTTTTATCACTCTGAGAAAGAACCCTAACCCTAACCCCAGTACAGATGAACATTTCTGAAATTGAGATTGAGTTAACAATCATAGCATATGTGCTTTCTATTTTTAATTCCAGGAGGTTATTAATGAATCGATGTGCCTTAATTAAGTAAATTATTAAGCAATACAGCTTTTTATTCTAATTTATTTTATTATGTTTAGCATAATCTATAGAAATTCAGTATTAAGTAAAAAGAATTGAGTGAAAGGAAATTGGCTGTTTTTGTTTTCTAGAATTTCTGGAGTTTGATTAAAAAATAATAACCACTCATACTTTTTGGCAGCTCACTAATGCTAAATACCCAGTGTACATGTAGTTGTGGTAGGTGTTACTGCTCTATTTTAAAAGTGAGAAAATTGAGGCCAGGTGCAGGGGCTCATGTCGTAATCCTACCATTTTAGGAAACTGAAATAAGAGAATCACATGATCCAGGAATTCAAGGCAACACACCAAGACCCACCTTCATCGCTACCAAAAAAAAAAAAATTACAAACATACAAAAATTAGCCAAGCATGGTGACATACAACTGTAGTCCCATCTACACAGGAGACTGAGGCAGGAGGATCACTTGAGCCCAGGAGTTTGAAGTTGCAGTTAGCTGTGATCAGGCCATTGCTCTCCAGCCCCATAAACAGAGTGAGTCCTATCTTAAAATAACAAAAAAAGAAAAAGAAAAAAAAGTAGGGCACTACCTGTGGCTCAGTGAGTAGGGCTCCAGCTCTATATACTGAGGGTGGTGGGTTAGATCCTGGCCCAAGCCAAACTGCAGCAAGAAAATAGCTGGGCATTGTGGCAGGCATCTGTAGTCTCAGCTACTCGGGAGGCTGAGGCAAGAGAATCACCTGAGCTCAAAAGCTGGAGGTTGCTGTGAGCTGTGACACTACAGTACTCTACATAGGACAACAAAGTGAGACTCTGTCTCTAAAAAAAAAAAAGTAAGGAAATTGAAACTCAAAGAGGTTCAGTAATTTATCTACCTTAATAACTGATGGTGAATGAGATTTTTATCTTATCCTGACTTTTACAACCCACTCTTTGTTTTAGTTAATTGAGCATAGACATTTATTTACTTGACGTATATACAATCTATCTACCTTTGCATTATGGCATATGCCAGTGATTTCCTGAACAGGATAATTACTAGAATCACCTTGAGAGTTTTTGGAAACTATAGATTACTGAGTTCAATCCATATTAACATTAAATACCAAATAAAACTCTAAGTAATTTTAATGAAACTAGATTCAGAAATGACCAACACGTTTTAAGAAATGCTTTTCTTTCTATCAAAGGTGAAAGGGTGGTTATGTTCATCTAGACCTCAAACCATGATACCATAACTGAATGATGTACGACCTCTGTCTTGGTTCTTGGCACCTGGAGACGGCAGCCAGGTGATATTGAGAAAGGAGATTGGCATAAACCTGAACCTGCCTGAAATGTGCTAGGGTCCCCTTGTGTCTCCTAGTTCATATGGTCTTCTGGTTGTATTCAAAGCCTCTTAAAGACAGTAACCTCAATGTAAATTTTCATAGATGGAGATGGGTAAGATGGCAACACACAAACTTCCAGTCTTTAGCAGTGAAGGCAATAAAAAATCAAGTCCTCTAATCTGCCTGCAAATAGCTGTAGCTTCCTTGATCTGGTCTAATCAAAGGAACAAGCCCCCTGGGCATTTTAAAGGATTCTCTGCTGTTGCTGCCGCCATTAATTTAATTGCTAAAATACAGTGAATTATCGTGAAGTCGAATTAAATGCTGAAATCTTTGGGGCAAGGGACTAAACAGGTGAGTTTCATAATTAATGTTGTCTTTAAGAAGGGACATCGTGTTTTCTCAAGAGCAACTTTATAGAACTGACAATTACATCTAAAGTCAGCATGGAAGTGAAATAACAAGTTAGTTCTGGTCTTGGCAAATGGGCAGGAGTGAAAGTGACAAAGTAAGTGTGAAATAAGTGTTCTTTGGCTTCAGTGAAGACTTGGAGACCATAATTTCAGGTACTCAGTTGTGTGACTTTTCTGTTATCTCCAAACTGTGAGATAAGTTAAAAAAAAGATACACCCTTTAAAACACTTATATCCATAAATATTTAAATGCAACATTATTTTATTTTGTGTTGTACAAATCTATCTGTGAGCCAAAATTATCCAGGGACTTCTGATCAGATCTGAATTAATTGAGCCTAGGGGCCCTTTTAATGCCAACTCTTTCGGACATTCTAGTTCACTGGCAGTGTCTTCATGAACATGGATGGGCCATTTTTTTTTTTTTTGTTGTTGTTGTTGTTTTGAGACAGAGCCTCAAGCTGTCACCCTGGATAGAGTGCTATGGCATCACAGCTCACAGCAACCTCCAATTCCTAGGCTCTAGCGAGTCTCTTGCCTTCGCCTGCCAAGTAGCTGGGACTACAGGTGCCCGCCACAACGACTGGACATATTTTGGTTGCAGCCGTCATTGTTGTTTGGTGGACCTGGGCTGGATTCGAACCCACCAGCTCAGGTGTACGTGGCTGGCGCCTTAGCCCGTTGAGACACAGGCGCCGAGCCCATTTTTTGTATTAATGGACTAGTTTAATCAGTTTATCACGTGACTCTAACCACTTGCTGGACTCAGTTTACCCAATTATTAATGGTATTTAATTAGAGCTGCATTTGAGATTTCCTTTTTCTGATACTAATATAATCCTGGTGCCTATTTCTCCCCCACTGACTGGTGGGGATTAAAATAATTGTCCTGTAGTTGAGCATGTGACTGTTACCACAAGTCAAAGAGGGCAGTCGTTAACAGGATCCTCCTTTGCAGAAGCTAGTTATGTTCCCTCATTATGTTTCCCTTTTAGGTTGCATAACCTTGGGAGAAGGGCATCTAACATACGATATCGGTCCTGTATTTTTTTAATGATAATCCTTACTTCAGGAATCATGATAATATTCATAATAATTATGGTTAATAATGGAGCAAACATGTTAAGTAACCACTATTGCCTGGCGCTGTGCTACACAAAACATTGTCTCATTTTGATCGCTATGGTAACCTTGTATTGATCTGTAATTAGTTCAGTTGGTTGTTTCTGAAGTCTAGAATGTAGGCAAGTTGCTTTCATCTTACTTTATGATGCAGGCTAGCCAGTCCCCTTGTAAAGAGCCACAAGAAGATCACTAGCCCACAGCTCAACAACATGGAAGAAAGACATCAAGTTCTAATTAGGGATGAATGGTCCTTATTATCTAAGACCTCAACTAAAAATTGAATTCAATTTTTGGTTAAAAAATTGGCTTGGTGCCTGTGGCTCAACAGGCTAAGGCGCCAGCCACATACACCTGAGCTGGCAGGTTCAAATCCAACCTGGACCCGCCAAACAACAATGACGGCTGCAACCAAAGAATGGCCAGGTGTTGTGGCAGGCGCCTGTAGTCCCAGCTACTGGGAAGGTGGAGGCAAGAGACTCACTTGAGCCCAGGAGTTGGAGGTTGCTGTGAGCTGTGATGCCATAGCACTCTACCCAGGGTGACAGCTTGAGGCTCTGTCTCAAAAAAAAAAAAAATTCATCATGAAAACCCAACCTGTTTGAGGTTGGTACTTAAATTCTACTTTAACATCTGACTACAGTGGTGTGATAATCTGCCTCCTTTTCCTTCTTCTATCCCTTCACTCATCTCACTTTACCTTACTTCACCCCCCTCTCCACCTTCATTGGCATTTTGAACTTGAATGTTATTTTTTATTTATTCTTTTCTCTGTCTTACCTTTGTATGAGTATTATTTTTTTAAAAAAGCAAAAGAGCAGAAAGAGAAGAAAATATATTCTCAAGGTTCAAGTACGATAATATGGTAGCTATGCACATTGAGTTTGAAGTTGGGTTCAAATCACAGCTCTAATATGTTTGATCTTGTGAAACTTGGGTAAGTGACGTAAGCAGTTTGTGTCTCTAATTCCTTCTTTTTAAAACTCTGGGTAATAGTAGCATCTTCCTGAAAGATTATGGGAGAGGAGGTTGTGTATGTTAACTCTCTTTACACAATGGCTAGTGCCTACAAAGGGCCCCAGATGGGCAAACCAAATGGTGGCTGGTTTTAGAAGAAATATTTGGGACTCTTAAAAGTTAAGTTAAAAAATACTGGCTTTTGGTGCTCTGGGACTTGTGCTACAAGAAAAACAAACAGAAGTCACTCACTTAGTAGAACGGCCCTCAGTAAGGGTCTCATCAGCTTTCAGCGGGAGGAGTACTTCCAAATTTTAGTTATTTGGAAGAGCTTCCCAGAGTAGTAGAAGTTGCTTTACGGTTGCTTTCTCTTCATGTCAAACTAAAGGGACAATTATAACAAATGAACATTCCTATGTTGAGATGTGACTCAGCAAATGAATGTATGGACAGTGAGGAAGATCATCATCGTGTGACTGGGCTTCTGGTTGGATCAGGGGCAGCAGGCTGCTTTCTGGGGATGAAATAGTCATTTAAATGAACACGGCATCCGGGTTTGGGTTTTTTTTCTTGTGGTGACTGAAGACCCATTACTCAACTTTATGTCCCTCTCTCCCCTGCCTCTTCTGTCTGTTCTGACTGAGTTCCTTCAGGAAGATTTATTCTTCTTCCTTGGTGCTCTCCTCAGCATCCTTTGCAAACTTTATCATGACACTTACAATATTACAAGAAGTAATAAAAAAGGAATACCATCATCCTTCGGGTGGCTGCTGGTATTTATTGAGCATATACTATGTGCAGCTTTGAAGCATCATTTCATCTAGTCCTCACAGCAAACCTGTGAAGTAGAGACCATTATTCCCCCTGTTTTCCCAGTGGGGAAGAGATTCAATTAGAGGGACTAAGTTCTTTGCCTAAAGTCACAGCTGAGTTTTAAAACAGGGATGACAATGGAATCTGAAGGCGTAGACTGACCATCATCTGAAGCTTCCTCTGTTGTGTACAATTCCCTGCTTATTTGCACTTTCCTCCTTTCTCAGGAAGCTCCTGTGGCTTCCCACCTGTCTCACTTCCTATCCTGGTGCCTGGCATGGAGACAGCAATGGAACATTGGGAAGAATGGGTCGCGTGAGTTCAGCTGTCTGTGGAGTGGATGCTGAAAATGTGGTAGTGAGGTTTTAAAGGGATTAAACATGAAGTGACAGAATTTTGACGGAACAATTTTTTAGAAAAAGATCACTCCTCTATGTCCCCAGAAATTAATGTAGTCAAAGAAAGCCAAAGCCAGCTTAGAAGCATTCTGATGTAGAAGTTGTTCAGGGCCCTTGAGTTATTTATTTATTTATTTATTTATTTATTTACTTATTTTTATGCATCTGCTCAGGCATAAAATAATTAAACTGTTCATGACAGCATATAATTGCATCATTATATATACAACTCTGTTACTATAATTTGGATCAGAAGAGAGCAAAGTACCAAACCTTTCTAACAGTGTTTAATTTTGTTTGAGCTTTTCCTAAAGGAAGTATTCACTTTGTCCTTTGAACTTGTAAACTTTTGACATGTCTTTACATTCTCTACTGTTGCAAATCATTCATATAAAATACAGAAATGACTCACTCTCCATTTTTCATAATTTGTAGTCAGATTTTTATGTGAACTTATATATGTCATTGTTGAAGGCACTTATATTTGCATACTTTTAATGTACCTTGTTTTTAAATTTATCTTATATGGAGTCAATAATGTAATATAGCCTATAAAAGTAACTCAACTTATTCACGATCATTTTAATTAAAAATATGTGCTAACTCTTCAGGGACCAGGTAAAGGTTTACACTTGTCAGAAGACAGAGGTTGTTGAACAAATTAATGATGTAAACAAGATTTCGGAGAGAATATTTAATCAACTCAAGAGAAGAAACTTTTCAAGCAAGCTGTAGCACTTTAGAACTATCCACTGACATTCAGAAGATTGATGTGTTAATTACTAATGATTGTTTTGAATTCATTAAACTGGTCACTTAAAAACCTTTCTTTGCCCACAGTCTATCGGTCTCATACAAATTCCAATGTCTTTTGCCTATAAATGATGATGTATGTTGAATCCCTCCTTAATAATCACTAATGTTATCACTTACTTTCCACTAATTTAGTCACCTTAGGCACACAATAAAACCTCCGTGGGCCTAACCTTTTACATCTGTCAAATGGATCACTTCTTACTACCTTACAGGGCTTTTCTCAGTGCTCAGGAATTGGTTACTGATTATTAGTCCAAATTAGTGAGATTTTATTATCAAGTGTGACTGCTACTGCTTCAGTTTTCTGCTTTAGAGTGCAGTGTGAATTGATTTATGCAGGACTTAAAATGGAGACACGGAGTTAGACTAGTTCTCCCAGCAGATTTAGATATTTATTTGCAAAATCTCAAAGTATAGAAATAAAGTATGGTAAGTTTCATGCTTTCCCACTGAGCAAATAAACTTGTAGAAAATCACTATCAATCAGAGTTACTTTTCCTGAATTGTGCCTGGGATTTGAAATTAAGGGAGCTTCTGAAATTTGGAACTGGGTGGCCATAGAGTCCCATGTGGGTGTGAAGATCATCGTATGTTTAAGTGATTTTTGTAGTTAGGACTTTGTTCTGCTGCCAAATCTGTGATTTCTTTTCTCTTTTCCCACATTGCTAGGATTGGTCGAATTTTCTGGTTCTTATGAAATACCCCAGTGAATTATACTTAGTTTGAAATATTTTATGTTTTTGAGGAGTCAGGCTTCCTTGCTTAGTATTTTTTCCTCCATATTCAATTTTGAAATGGTTTTCAGTTGTAGTAAGTCATCTTTGCACAAAGTGAAATTTCCTACAGATACTCAAGTTCTTTCTTAGAGTCATGGCACTAGTGTAATCAAGTTATATTTAGTACCCTTTGTGAAATTATATTTACATGATAGCTTGCGTGCATACAACTTCTAAAACATAGCGCCAACAAAGTATGTATGCCATGGTATCAATTTTTCCTTGTCACAGTTTTCTGAAAAACTTTTAACAGTTAAATATGCCAAAGACAAGATGTGCCAGACAATTAAGGAGATGATTTTATTCAGACTATTGCAGTAGAGGAAATGTACATCAATGAAGAATATCTCAAAGAAGAGGGAGAAAAGTTGGAGTTTTATAGCACAAAGAAGTCATTCAGGAAAGGAGAAGGTGGGTCTTACAGTACTCGACAGGTTGGTCCTTATGATTTGAGGAGGTTCCCCAGACGAAAAAGAGTAAGGATTTCTTAACATGAACTATTTCTTGGGAGCAGAGGGCTCTGGTTAAGTTCAACACTGCTAGATGAGTAAAACTTTGTAAAAATTATTTTATTTTCAAATAGTAAGGAAACTGTGTTGGGCTTTTCATTAATTTTTAATTGATTGTTTTATCAATGTTTATTTCAAAGTATTTCAGTGTCACGATTGTTTTCTTAATTAACATAAAAACTTCTAGAAAGAACTTTTTGTTATACAAATTAAAAATATCCATTCTAACCAGAAACTATTAAAAGTGATTAATTTGACATTTTTATCTGTATATATGTATATATGTTATATACATGTATAATACACACATATTTATATTATATGTATGTCTCATGCAAATATCCTATCTGGTTTCCTCCTAATAATGTTAAAGATTATGATATTTCTCTTATTACTAAGAGGAAACCAACTGCTTCATTTTCTCAAAGAATTAAGGTAGAATTTATATATTTCATAAAAATTGTCTTTGGAAATCTATAGGATTTTTATACTTTTCAGTTTTCTCCAATTATATGAATGATAGCCATTTATGTTAGAATGTTCTTATTAATGCCCCACTCCAAATGCATACCCCTGCTCCGTTTTATCTTCATTCTTGTCTCCAAATCTGGAGTTCCCCCATTCTCTGTGCTGAGACTTTTGCTTTTCTTTTATCTGCCGATGACCTTACTGATTTGTATAACTTTTGATTGATTGTCTTTTTGCATTATTAGTGATTCTTAGTCTTTTCTCTAAGCCAACATATGTGAGGTATAGCTGCTTGCATATGTGAGCCAACATATGTGAGGTATAGCTACTTGCACAGTGTATCTTTGCTAGTGGCCTAATAAGTCTCTATCCAAAAACAGGGACTACAGAATTTATAATGAGCCTTGCAAGTGATGCTGCATATACAGTGGTGGTCCCATATGATTATAATGGAGCTGAAAAATTCCGATCACCTTGTGACACTGTAGTTCAGTTGCTTTATTTTTTCATAAATGTAGCCTAAGTGTACAGTGTTTATAATGTCTATAGGAGCATGGAGTGATGGGCTAAGCCTTCATGCTCACCAACCACATTCCTTCAAGCTCCATTCATGATAAGTGCATTAAACAGATCTGTAAGTTTTTATCTTTTAACCATATTTTAACTGTACCTTTTGTAGTTTTGGGTAGGTTTCAATACACAGATACATCCCAGTGTGTTACTACTGCCTACTGTACTCAGGTTAGCCACATACCATACAGGTTTGCAGCATAGGGACAGCGAGCTCTACCAATAGCCAAAGGATAGGATACAAAGACACTCTGTGTAAGTAAACTCTTTGATATTTTCATGATGATAATCATCTAATGCATTTCTATTATTGAGCAACACATGTGTATATACAGAGGGTGCCAGAAAAAGGATGCATAATTTAAGAGAGAAAAAAACTGTATTAAAATTGTAATACACAAGTCACGTTTGACTTCTGCAATTACAAGACATTCAAGATACAATATAAAAGATAATAAATGCTCTTGGCATATATTGAGTACTAAAATTTTAATACTGTTTTTTCTTTTCTGAAAATGTGTATACTTTTGGGGGGGCTACCCTCTGTACAAATGTGTGTGTGTATATATATATACATTATATATATATTATACATTATACATTATATATGTATATAATCTCACGTTGGAATTGTTTTTGAAGTGTTTTCACCCATGCCACCTTTGTAAGAACTTTATGAAGCAGATTGGCATCTTCATTATATGGCGGAGGAAACTGAGGCTCACACTGTAACTTGCCCACAGTTGTACAACTGTTAGGTAGAAATGGTAGGAACCAGAAGCTGGTGTACAGACCAGGGCACCAATTCTCTTTCCACTCTCCTTGGTGGGAATGAGCATTTGCAGTGTGAAGTTCCTAGGCAATCAAACCAGGTTTATTCCTCCTTAATCATAGTTGTTCTAAACACCAATATGTAGTTAGCAGCAGCATTGAGGGAGGCAAGCTCCTGGGAACAGGTCTGGAATCTGCCCACTCTTCTTGTATTAAGTGTCAAATCTTTATTCAAACCTAGTAACTTGTAAAAGGAAACAGACAAGGTGCTTCGTTTTCAAAATCTGCTAAATTACTTGGAGGAAAAGGACTGGTTAGAATGAGGTTTCTTAGCCCTGTAGCAATTTATATTGCCTATGTGTAATATCCCTATAAAATGAGCTTCCTGGTAAGACTTGGTAAACACATTTCAACTAGATATAAAGATTTCATAAACTATGTTCTTAGTGAGATGCACTAGGAAGAATCATAGCTCCCAGGATGTCATTAATTTCATATTAAGCTCAGAATTTAAGAACAGCTGGGAAAGGCACATGTCCATATTCCACAGTCATATTATTAAAGTATGGGGAATATGAACAGACATTAAAGTGATCAGTGCACTCTGGGAGGCCAGTAAAGCGATGTGGTTACGGCTTCTGATGTCATATCCTGAGACCTAATTCAGGTTGGCTCTTGACCACTTACTATCTGTAGTAAATAACTAAGCCACTCTGGGTTTCAGTTTCTGCATCCAGCAAAAGGGGATTTACCTCAGGATTATTGTGAAGATGAACAGATTTCATGTGTGTCCTTGGCACAGTGCCTGTTGCATACAGGAAATGCTCCTTTACTTTGGGGGGACCATTAGTTCATACCATTTGATCTGTCTTTTGATATAGATACCATTTGATAAATTCCTTTTTTGTTTGTTTTTAATCCTAAATTGTTGGTGATTGTTATGACCCAATCTGAAACTCAGTGATTGTGAAAATCGAGTAGTTAGGATTTGTTGTGCTTGAAATCCTTCCACGTCTCAGTCATGTGAATGCCTAGGCGTTTGCTATTAATAATCACGCAATCACACCCATGGAGTACCAGCATGTTAAGGAAGAGACTAAAGCCCTCTCAAGAGGGGCCTGCTGCTATAGTCAGTTACAATCCTGGAAGAATTTAGGTCAGCATGCACCGTGGACAGTCTCATCCCAAATCTGCCATGTTCTCTAGCTACCCATTTGGTGGAGAGCTCCTTACTTTATGGACTAGTTCCTAACAGAGCAATATTCTGAAAGATGTCAACATTTGGGGGATTTCTTGTTTGTTTTTTGGCTTGTCAAGTGGAACAGAGAACAAAGGAATCTATAACTGGTTGTGACCAATTAGTTCTAAACATCACTGCACTCAGACCAGCCAACATTTTTGATACACAAAATTTATTGTTGCTCCTTTACTTTCTTCTGCAGATGAATCTTCATGAATAATAAAAAACCCAGAGATAATACATGATGATAGGAATAATCAGCATCCCTCCTATGTACAACTTCTTCAAGAACATCATATTATACAGAAAGACTTAGGTCAGATGGTTTCTCTATTTAAACATCCATCTCTTTTCTTCCACCAGAGTCTATTACTGGCAACTACTGGACTGATATTCTAACCACAGTATTCTCATCTTGCTCCCGTATAAATGTAAGGGTGGGTGTCTTGTCATTTTTTTTATTGCTATATTAGATGAAACCATTCCTCTTTCTAGTGTTCATCTATCATCAAATATTTATCTGGAGCATCTCAAGTACTCTAAACTATAACATTGATTTATGGTTATTTGAAATTTCTTTTAGGAATGCTGACAGATTACAAAAATTGCTTGACATTTCTGTCTTAAAGGAGATCACTGAACCAAGAGAACTAGTTGATGTCTTGTTTGGAAAGGAATATGTACATTATCACAGTTGTAGTCAGTTCTTACCAAAATAATTGTCATATAGCTTGTATGGATTAAGGGTTTAAGTCTGTATTTGAACTTAGATTTCAGAATAAAAATATTATTTCTTGAGGAAGGAATTATATTTACTATAGTAATTATATATACTGTATTAATTTGATACACATTAAATTATATGTACTATATTAATTTAGGAAGATGGAAACTTTCAAAACATCAACCAGCTTTGAGTCAACTCAATCCCAAACAGGATAAAGGTAACTCACCCCATCTGAGACTGCCTACCAGAAACGAGGATGAACCATCTTGGGTGGGAAATAACATCATCTGGAGTCTCTATAATTTTTCACCCAGAGCATCTGTAATTCAAATCAAAGCCACTGGACACATCAAGAAATAAGACCAAGAGAAAAAAATAATAGAACCAATCTCAGGGATGACCCAGTTAATGTTGTCAGAGTTGGAATTCAGTCTGGAGCTGATTAGCAGCAGCCATCTTTGGATAACTCCAGGACTTTCAAATTTTCTGTTTTTATCTTGACTAATCTCTCTTCTTCTCTCTTGGGTTGATCTATTAAAATACATTATTATTAGTCAGCTTGTGCTGTGGTATTTCATTTTCCAAATGCTACTTTTTAGGAAGGAGCAGATCTGTTATTTTTTCCTTAGATTTTTGGTCTTCCAACCACTGTAATATGAATTTGCACACAAAAGGCTGGATGTTATCAATGGTGTGGCTTTCGGATTTTCATTTAATCAGTTTTGAAAGGCAATATTATGGTTTTACATTTTCTCTTTGCATAGGACAATAAGTAGAGGGCTAATTGGGAATCTTATTATAAATAGAAATGCTTGATTTCTTTCTTTCTTTCTTTTTTTTTTTTTTTTTGGACTTACAGTTTGCTAGTTTGGTGAAATCACATCTGTTTCTTTGTCTTCAAATTCTTTTTCACAAAGAAAGAAAATCCTGAATGCCTTCGGGGGGAAATAAGAAAATCAAGTTTAGACAGGCTTAAATAAAATTACAGTTGGCCCTGTGAGTGGCTTCCTGGGAATGTGCGATGTGCATTTCTGACATAGACTGCTCACATCTCTGAAATGACAAAGGATCAGGAATGAGATAGGCTTTTGCAAACTAGAGACAGCTTGCTCCCAGTTCCGCATGAAGAGCCATTATTTTAAGTTTCTTTTTTTTTTTTTTCCTTTTATAAAAGTAGATAGCCTGACATTGCAGCAGTGTGATTTCTTTGAAGACTTTTGGTAAGAAGTGTCTTATGATTGTTTCTTAAAGCTACAGATGACAATAACCCAAGAAAAAAATTTAGCTATAGTCTGTGATAAAAGTTACCCTGAGCGCTTTGGAATTGCAACTCTATGAGTGATTCTCAAAGTGTGATCCTCAGGGAAACATTTGGCATCATCTATGAGCTTCTTAAATTTGCAATTTCATGGGCCCTACCAAACCTAGTGGTTCAGAATCTCTGGAGATAGGGCCCCTAGAAACTGTCTTAACATGTTTTTCAAGTTATACTTCTTTTAACATCTACTTGATAATCACTTTTCTGGAGCACTGATGGTAATCCAGATAGAGTCATCAGGAAGGGCCAAGAAAACTAGCTGTATCTGTCAGAAGGCTATAGAGTGGCGTAAAGAAAGCATTACTGTGTTCACTTACCCATTTTCCAATATTCAGAATTAGGGTGCTTTCTCCTCAGCCACAAAATTGTTGCATTTTCTCCTCAGCCATAAAACTGTTGCTGTATCTCATGAATTAGAGGGCAGAAATTTTTAAGAAAATGGGGTGGTAGGACCTTACCTTTTCTATAGACCAGTCTCCTACCACCAGAATTACTTTTGATCCTGTTTAAAAAATCTTTGTCAATTAGAAGAATGAATCAGTTACCTCAATAATATGACAAACCAAGTAGGCATTAGGAGAGAATCACATCTCTTTTAAAGATAGGGCCACCCCTTTAAGAATGGCTTCTTTAAATAGGTTTTTAAGAGTGACTGAGAGGAAAAATAATAGGCAAAATAATGGTTCTCAGAGAGAAGAATAAACTTTCAGAAGCACAGTGGCTTGGTGGGCTTTTAAAGACCTCCCTGTTCCCATCAAAAAATAATTCAAAAATTAAAAAAAAGAATAGTGCCTTAGTTTATATACTCACACATGTCAAATATTAACTCTTCAATTATTTATTGGCCTAAGATTTACAACGATGAATTCTATAAGATAATAACCTAGTTTGTTAACCAGTTCGTAGGTGGCTATTTTTTAAAAATGTTTCTCTATGTTGTATTCTGTGTGGGTTAGATGCGCTTTTTTCTTTTTTTTCCTGTCCCCATTCTTTATGGTAAATAAGAACAATAATAAGGGAACAGTTGGTTAAGAATAAGTTCGGAATGATAAATTGTCTTTAAAGATTTAAGCTTTTGGGCGGCTCCTGTGGCTCAGCGAGTAGGGCGCCGGCCCCATATACCGAAGGTGGCGGGTTCAACCCCGGCCTCGGCCAAACTGCAAAACAAAAAAATAGCCGGGCGCTGTGGTGGACGCCTGTAGTCCCAGCTACTGGGGAAGCTGAGGCAAGAGAATCACTTAAGCCCAAGAGCTGGAGGTTGCTGTGAGCAGTGTGATGCCACAGCACTCTACCCAGGGTGATAAAGTGAGACTCTGTCTCTACAAAAAAAAAAAAAAAAGATTTCAGCTTTTTGCAGCCCACTTTTTAAATGATTCAGTGAGCCACTTCATTGATAAGTGAATGGACGTCCCTGTTGCCCAAAAACTAATGTGCAAGCAGAGTAATCTACATTTATTATTAAATAATTGCTAGACATTTTAGTAAGTTGTACAGTTTTGTGAATAAACTCCTTGCATTGTCACTTTATTAGTAGGCAAGTGGCTTGGTCAAACTTATTGGTAGCAAAGTCAAGAAAGCATCTGAAGAGGCTAAAATTGGAGGTGATCAGGAACTGAGCAACGATGACATATTCAGACTTAGGTTCTTCCTGGTGAAAACTGCCTTTCATTTTCCCTTATTTTGATTTTTTTTTTTTGCTTTTCTACCTACTACATCAGGTAAAGGCAGTCATCTAGTTCTACTTTATTAGGCTTTGAAAGAGGTTCAGTAGTGAGCTCTGCAAACAACAGCAGACACAAAAAGGAAAAACTTGCAAATTTCTAAGAAAGGATGACTTCTTTGAATGGGTTTTTACATCTAAGAAGTTTGTGACATTTTTCCCTTGCTGGATAATAATTTACTAGAGTGTCAGAATCGTATACCATGTAATAACCAAAGTAAACTTGAGTTCTGAATACCATGTGGTGTCTACCGGATCATAATTTACTGGAGTGTCAGAATCGTATACCATGTAATAACTGAAGCATCTTGAGTTCTAAATACCATGTGGTGCCCACCTCTATTTGCGCGCAGGTTAAATTCCACCAAGCTGAGCAACTAGATAGAGGTGCCAGGATAGTGTTTGCGCGAGATAGCCTGCTTTAGTGAAAATATCCTAACATGACAAATTCTAGTGATTTGTTGCCCCACTGGATATTGCAAAAACAGGACAGGCAAGAGAAAAACTATATACTTATATACATTTTGTTTATCTGCTCTGTTCTGTTTGGAGACTTTTGGGGGGTATTTAGTTTGGATTGGAAATTTGACATAAATGAGGTCACATTCCCTATGACTCTGGGGGGGGGGTTCATGCTGAGCTTCCTCTTGTTGGGATGACAATCATAGGATTGCTGAGATAATGTGAGACAAGTTCTAGCATAGAATACACTTAATATGTGTCCTTTATTAGTAGTAGTATTTTGAATATTATTATTTAGCATGTGCTTAATTTGACATGCCTAAAATTCATTTTAAAAATAGAAAAGCAGTATATAAATGATGTCATGTATGCCATCTTCAAAGTGGAGACAGGCAGCAGGACATTCAGAATGGCATGTCATAGAAATAGAACAAGCCCAGTTTCCTTCTGATTGGGAAAAAATCTAGTCTTGGCAACTGATGGCTGGAAAGACATCAATTGCCTATTTGGAATTTTAATAAGGAGAAGACGGGGCCCTAAGGCAGTAAGTCATTCTTGACATCACCCCAAGAGTAGCAACCATGTCTATGTGGTCCCAGCTACTTGGGAGGCTGAGGCAAGAGAATTGCATAAGCCCAGGAGTTGGAGGTTGCTGTGAGCTGTGACTGCACAGCACACCACTGAGGACGATAGAGTGAGACTTTGTCTCTACAAAAAAAAAAAAAAAACCCTATTTAATAAAAAAAAAAAGAAGTCTTTGATGTGCTAATGGACTAATGTTCTTAACTGTGTCACCTCATGTAAAATGAGATACATGGGCTAGGTAGGCCAGGTACAGTGGTTCATACCTATAAAGTGCCTAAACCTGGCACTTAAAGACGTAGAGGTGGGAAGATTGGTTGAGGCCAAGGGTTCAAGACCAGACTGGGCAACATAGTGACACATTGTTTCTATCAAAATAATTTTTAAAATAGCAAGGTATGGTACTGTGTGTCTATAATTCTAGCTACTTAAGAGGGTTTAGGTGGGAGGATTGATTGAGCTAGGAGTTTGAGGCTACAGGGAGCTATATCAGGTCACTGAACTCCAACCTTGGTAACAGAGTGAGATTCTGCCTCTAAGAAAACCAAAAACAATGGGGAGAGGGTAGATCTAGTGAGAACTGACAGAGCTGTTGATTGAAAGTGAGCAGTCAAGAGAGTGGGGATGCAGATGTGAAACAGAGGTGGGAGGATGTCAGGCAGTGACGGTGAAGAGTAGAGATCTGAAAAATGATGGGAACCAGCATGAACACAAACGTGGCTGCAGTGTATTCAGGCCAGGATATGAATCTTGGTGCACAATGGGAGAAGGTGCATGCTTTTGAATAAGCCTAAGGACATGTGAAATCTTTTGTTTCTAGAACAGTGAGTTTTTCAGACATTCTCTTTGGAGCATTCTTCCCATTCTAAAAGACAATATATGCCCTCTGCCCTTCAAGCAGCCTGAGAATTTAGAAGAGAGGAAGTCTGGACACCCAAAGGTCAGGAGACACATGATACCCAAAGAACAGTAAGGACTATTTGCTATTGTACCAGTTGCTTGATGTGTTTCTGGTGCTTGGAAATATCAGAAAGAAGACGTATTTAAGAGCAATATTTTTCAACCTTTCAATCTCATGGCACACTTGAACCTATAGTTAAGCTTCTATAGCACACTTAAACTATAATCAAAATAAAAAGAATACAAAAAACATTTACTGTGCTTTGAACTTCTTTCAAAAATAATTTAACTGATGATTTTAAAATACTTTTGTGGACCCCCTACCAGCCTCTCATGGCACACCAGTGTGACACAGCACCGGTTGAAAATCATTGGTCTAGAGGAATCATTGATTGAGACAATTTGACTCTGAGTGTCATCTCTCTGATCACTTGGAGTTATTAGACACAATATCCAAAACTAAAATAGAAGCAAAGTTCAAAAGTGGGAGGCTCAGGTGGCTAGAGCTTGAGTATCTGTAGGATCTTCCCTGTAGTGACCCAAGGCTTACACATACTACAATAAAAATCTTTTTACTCAGATCAGTTATGACATGTAGTTGATTATTTGAAATAGTAAAAGCAACACATTTTACATTAGAAAAAAATAAATACAATTTAAATATTTTCTTTTAACTTAGAACATTAAAATGTTTGGTTTTTCTTTTCTTTCTTTTCTTTTCTTTTTTTCATTTGGATCTCTAGACCCTTCTTGAATAAAAATTCACTAATTGGAGTCCCACCTCTACATTTTCTTACATATGATACCCATGCGTACCGCATATAGTTTCTTCAAAGTGGAATGAAAATGTGGATGCCTACAAAGCAATCTAAGGCACAGTTCTTCTGGAATTTTACCATATTTTTTCTCACCTTGTAAACATTTCTCTTCTACATCTAACTTAAAGCCAATCAGTCTCATCACTTGGATTTATCTCATCTTTCCAAGGAAGTTATGGAAGCAATGGCTCTATTTTCTTCAGCACATTTCATCAGTTTATTTTATGCTTAAATAATGTAAATATACTCACAAGTACAATAGGTTCAGTAACAGATGTACTATACACATTCCTGGTAAACATACAACAGAGCTGGTAAAAGTAGATTATGTAGTATTCTAGAAGGTGGCCCTAGGCAATTTGGTATTCTGGGCACCAGGGACATATTCACTTCTTCTAGGAAGAGGCTTGGTTACCAACCCAGCAATGTGCTTAGCTGGTGATCAGCAGCAGTGTTTTTTTTTTTTTTCTTCCCCATTGTCTCAGTAAAACAAGAATACCTACTTTTGAATTTGAATTATAGTCTTTTTATTTAAGTTAAGAATATATAGTTAGCTTATATGATTATGTTAAACATTTTTTAATTGAAAAAGTCTTAAAGTACCATGATACATCATTTTAGGCAGCTCTTGTTGAACTTGAAGTGTGTAGATAATCTATTCATCTCAGTGACTCACAGTCATTTTTGGGTATTTGGAAGGGGATATTTTAATTTAGGTTAGTCTATTAACTAAATATTTTTAGTCTATAGATCTGGGCTTTCCGTGAATTTAAATGTTGATTGTTTTGCATGAAAAAACCTCTCTATTAAATTTAGCAATGTAAATATGAATTAGCATCTTAGTGCATACCTTCACACACATGTGTGATGTTCAGTTCTATGTATTTTTGTGGTTTAATACACTCATTGCATTGTGATTGATACTGGAAAGAACAGATGAAATGAAAGACCTGATCCCTGATCTTGGAAGCAATGATCTCTTGCAGCAGGAAGAAGAGGAGGAAGGGGGTGTATTCTTAGGATCAGGCTAATGAAGTCAATGTCTCAAAGTGTAGCTTTGGGTCAAGGATATAAATTTGAACTAGTGTGGCCAAAGAAGTGTTATTTAGAAAACTAGGGCTTTTCTCTCTTTCTTTCTTTTTAAGTTTGATATAAGGGAAAATTGGGTTTTGCTACTCAGAGGGAGAATAGTGTGATAAGTCAAGAGCCAGGCTTTGGAGTGTAGAGTTGGACTCACATTCCTGCCTTGCTGCTATGAACTACATATTCTCATCAAAGATAGTTCTGTGCTGCAGTTGTTGAGTACCTGTGATATGCCGATGATGGGAGCCATCTCATAAAGTGGTGGAGGTTAAATGACTATATACATTTACAGTGTGTAAGATTTTTAAGGATACTTAAGGACTCCACAAATATTACCTGATGTTATCATTATGATAATGATTTATTCACAATTATATATAGCATGTGTACTCAAACGTATATGAGAAATTGTTCTAGTTTCATCTTTACCTCCAGTTAGCCATCTGATCATAGGAAATGGACTAACTTCTGAAGTTTTTGTATTACTTAATGTTTAAAGTACTTTTCAACACAAAAGTGCTCAGCTAATGAAACTAATAAATTTACATGTTAAGCGACTGCTTTGAGAGGAGTAAAATGGAGTAGCTAAGACCCTGGGCTTGAGGAAAGGAACAGACTGTCCTTTGGTGTCTATTTATTCAGTTGCTGTGTGACCACAGGCAGACAACAGCCTGAGAATCATTTGCTTCATTTATAAAATAAGGGTAGAGAAAACACATGACTTACAAGGTTGCTCATTGATGAAATGAGAAAATGCGCATAATCCCTGAGTACAGTGGCTGGGACATAGTAAACTCTATATGTGGGCTTGACAATGATGTGTCATGCTGGGCATAGAGAAGGGATTCAGTAAATTGTGGCTGAATTAATGATTAATAGAGCTTAGCTGTTTTTCTTTCATGTAAGTGACTAACAGAAAGGCCTCCTAAGAACACATACAGGGAATTTTATAACTTAATGGAATGTTTGTTTACAGCTTAAATGTACTGTGTAATTATGTTCCTTTATTGAAAATCTGCCCCCCTTTCCTTCTGTATGACATCAGTATCCATATTAAGAAAAAATCCTTGCCTGGCTCCAACAGTCTTGCCCATATGTTTAAGATTTATTGATGCCAACTATTGATCAAAACCACCAGTGATGGGTTTTTAAGGTATATGATCCTCTCATTTTGTTTGCCACTTTGCAAAATTTCAAGAAAGCTGTATTGAACTTGAGGTTTTAATGGATCTTTCCTGTGAAGTTGGAACAGAGATTGATGTCATAAAAAATAAAATCAAGTAGCAAAGTAAAAAATGGGAGGTACATGTTGGATGCTATACTTTATTTCTACTTGAAAATTTGTGTTTTACTTTTTCTGTAGTCTGTGAAGTTTCATTTACAGCAGAACATCCTGTGGAATTGGTGGGTAGTTAAATGAATCTCAGATTAAGAATGTTTTCCTAGACGTTTGGCAAACATTTTCTCATGATGATTTAGATTTAAAACTATACTGGAGAAAATGAATAAAATTTGTACTAATTTCAAGGTAAAATACTTCAGTGAAAAAAATGCTTTGGCTCATTTCTCTGAAGATGAACATGTTTTGGCTCATTTTTCTAAAGATGAACTGATTAGAACACAAACTCTAAGAGGGCAGTTTGTTTGGTCTGCTGTGCTCACTTCTTTGTCCTTAGCACCTACAACAGTGCCTGGCATACAGTGGATACACAGCAGACACGTGCAGAAGATTGTTGAATAAAAGTAACTCAATGTGGCATTTATCTCTACCCTGAAAAGGAACCAAAAGAAGATCTAAGCTTTTATGTGCCTGGAGGTATTAGTTTTTTAGCTTCCTCGCCTATGTAAATGAAATGTTTACTTTGATATTTCAGCCGGTGTGTGCACCATTCTTCATAAATCAAGTTGTCAGTTTAGAAAATCATTTTTTTATTATATTATGAAGTATATAATTCGCCCATATGACATCAACTCCTTGACTATATCAGGAGGGTTGTGAAAAACTGCTTTGCCATCCTCTCTGAATTTTTCATTTAAAAATCAACTCCAATAACACTAGTCATTTACAAGTTAGACTCTGTGAAAATGTTGGTGGCTGAATTTGAATACTTTATCCATTATGAGTGTTTTTAAAGGACTGGAAGTTTATGGTTGGCAGTTACTTCCCACAGGGCTTAGGCCAAAGGCTGGTATGAATTGAATAGCTTACTTTTCAGCACAATCATGGAGGAAAGCACAGGCATGCTGATGGCTTGCCTGGCCCCCACACAGTCATCTTGGCTGGTAAATGGCTGATACAGGGTGGCCCTGTAATGCATTGCTGCTTTTCTTCTATGTGATTGATTCTATCCAGTCAGTTCAGGGGAGTCATGCTCTGTGAGAGTTACCTTTTTTGTCACATAGCCTACAAAGCAAAGGATACATTGTATTTTAACCCTAGGTTTAGTTGTTTGGAGGAAATGTAAAATAAACTGAAAAAGAAAACCTCTGATACATGTTACAGATGAGAAAAACATTGTTTCAAATGATACCTAATTCCTTTGGTTTAACTATTACTGCTGTAGGGAGTACAGTTGGGAAGATGTAGTTTCAAAAATGGCATACCAAACATAATGATGTGGTGGTATGCAGGAGTGAGTAAAAAATGTGAGAGAATTTTTACTTAATTGGGTCAAGTAATATACCTCCTGGAAAATGTTTCAAATTAATTAATAGGCAAAATGCAGGAGTAAATTGAAGAGAAATTATTCTTTCTGATATTCTCTAGGATGAAATAAGCTTTATCTAGAATAACACTAGTATGAATATGTCAAAGCATTAAAGGAAATGGCAAAAGAAGACAGTTTGGATTTATTGTTTAAATCTGAAATAGAGACAAGGTGATGTACATCAGGCATTTTAAATGACAGAGAAATGTGACATTATTACTCCAGAGGTCATTGTAGGGAGGATTAGGAAAGCAGGGTCATACTCACCCTGCCTTGTGACATGATATAAGGCATGAATGTGTCCCACATCCAGCTCTGCCATCCTTCATCTCACAGAATAAAGGAGAGAGAAGGAAGAGAATATGTCAGAAAAAGATATAGTCATGAGTACTTTTGATTCATGCAAAGTATTTAACTTGCTTATTCTTTCAAAGTGACTATAGGCATATAGATTGACTTTGAGATTTTGTTATCAATAGAGATTTGGAAGAGAAAAATATTTATTCTGTACATGCTGAAAAGTGGACAGTGGGATTCACCTGCCAAAGATTTTGAAGGGAGATGAAAATGTTGAGAGAAATAAAGGGTATAGAAGAGGTTATCACTAAAGTAATTGGTTGAGCGTGGTGTAAGATAAGGGTCCCATTTCAATATCTTACACCAAACACAAATATAAACTCAAAATGGAATAAAGGTTAAGGTGTAAGATGTGAATCTATAAAACTCTTAGTAGAAAATGGAAAATCCTCATGATATTGGTATAGACAATGATTTCCTGGATATGACACAAGAAACATAAGCTCCTAAACCAAAAATTAGACAAGCAAGACTACATCAAACTCAAATGCTTCTGCACAGCAAAGGAAACAAATCAACTGAGTGGAAATCTAACCTATGGAATGGGAAAAAATAAAAGCTGCATATATGAAAAGGGATTAATGTCCAAAAATATATAAGGGACTGCTACAAACAAATAGAAAAAAAATCCACTCAAATAAATAACCTTATTAAAAAATGATGAAGGGAATTGAATAGATGACAACAAATGTTCAAGAGTTATATGAAAAGATGCTCAACATGGCTATTCACTAGGAACCTGTGAATCAAAAACCACAATGAGATAATACCTCCTACCTGAGAGGATATCTATTACTTTAAAAAAAGATAGTGATGCTGTAAGATATATGGAGAAACTGGAACTCTTGTACACTGTTGATGAGCACATAAATTAGTATAGACACTATAGAAAAAGTATGGAGTCTTATTAAAATAAAAATAGAATTACCATCTAATCTAGCAATCTCATTTGGGGGCATTTATCTAAAAGAATCAAAGTCAGAATCCCAAAGGATATTAGCACTCCCAAATTCATTGCAGCATTATTCACAACAGTTAAAATATGGAAACAACCCAAATGTCCATCCATGGATGCTAGATTACAAAAATGAGACAACCACACATAATATTTCACAGCCTTAGAAAAGTATACAAAATCTAAAATAATCTAATTCTTAGAAACCAAGACTAGTAAGAGTGGTTTCTAGGGGGGTGTAGGGTCAAAGAAATAGACTTTCTGTTAAATGAGTATAAAGTTCCAGTTATGCAATATCAATAAGTTTTCAAAGACTACAGTACAATGTTGTATATATAATTAACAATTTTGTGTTCACTTAAAATTTTAAGATGTATGTTACATTATGTATTATTACAGCAAGAAAAATAAGGTACTCCGGTGAACCTCTTCTAACAGTGTTTTGATGTCTTCTAATCTTATGGGTAAAAAACAAACACAAAAATGTATTTTTAAAAACCGTCACCATATAAAAAAGTATAAATGATGTGGTATTAGCAGGTGACAAAATTCAAGATTTACTTTTACTCTGATTATAAATCCTATCTCCAGGAAAACTATGTGAGCTATGTAAGTCAGTCAGGGGTTGCTGTTTTTTCAAGGAACACTTTTTAAACATCTTATGACCTTTCTCAATTGTTTAGCTATGAAAATTAGAAGTTGGGTTTTTTTGTAAAGTGGCCTGCTTATGAAGTTCTATTAAGCCATCCTTAAAAGCTTTTGAAAGAGCTTCTGTGTTATCGTAAAAATGCTATGAGAGAGGGAGGAGCCAAGATGGCAGTCTGTAGCCAGCTTTCCGCAGATGCTCCTGTCCGGAAAGAGAGTTAAAAGACAGAAATTTAGCAAGAAAGCCAACGGTTTGGAACTGAGCCAAAAGAGAAGACTGAGGAACTTACATCAACCCTGCTGGAGCAACCTATGATCCCAAGGATACAAATAAAAGGTACAAAACACATCACCAAGCAGATGGGAATCCCCTCCCCCCATGAGATCAGCTCGCAGCATATTCCATACCTCCATACAAACAAGCCAGAAGAGTTCAGATGTCCTCCCACTCTACCCCATGGGAGAGACCCTCTAAAAACCGGACCTCCTTCCCCTACTAGGGTGCCATGGCACTCTCCTGCCAGGCATAAAACTGTATAAAACTGTATATATTCTCTACCTGCAAGTATGAACTCCCAGCACTCCCCTCCACTCTCACCCTGAGTTGTGGAGGCTGTCCCCCATGGAGTCCAGAGTCTTGGACATTTTCTCAAGGGGTGTGGATAGGGTGTGGGCTATTGCTGATCAGTGCTGTTTTTCCGGTTCAGGAGAGGAAAGTGAACTGAGAGGAGGCTGAACTGGAGAGGTGGATCTCTGAGGCACCTAGCGGCAACCCTGAGAAAGCTTTGCTAAATTTCAACCGCACCTAGCCCTCAGGGGATGACAGCTAAGACAAAGGGCTGAAGCTCACAGACTGAGTCAGGACTATTAGCAACCCAGTGTTTCTTCCACAGGACAGATATTCTGCAAACTTGTTCTGTTCTATCAGCAACATCAATCAGGAACAGGGCTGGAACGGAGTGAATCGCCCCAGCCCCTATCAAGCACCCAGGTTGTCAGGCTTCACCTCCACTCTGCCAACACCAACAGAAACTGGTGGACCAGCCAAGGAGCCACAGAGCCCCTTGTGACCTAGGTAGGCGCAAACCTTAAGAGCATCCATTCATTGGAGGGAACTAGATCACAGGCCTGCAGGGTTATCAGAGACTGGGTGTGACAGAGGGGCAAGGTGGGGAAGGAGGCATCAACCTTCACAGACTAATTTACTGGCTGGAGGGCCCTCCTGAGCTCACAGAGCCCTGGAGTGTGTTATACTAGAGCTGCCAGCAGACTCCTGCTATCCAGTTGCCAGAGACGTTTCAACTCTTTGATTTGAGGTTGGTACTGGCTGGGACAATTGATTGGGACCTCTTCAACTGGGCCAATCACCCGAGGACTTTCCAATATGGTACACTGGGTGTGTGGTAGTGGGAAGGTTTGATTTTCCTTTTCCAATTCTTGTCTGTGGGGTGTGTGGTGACCTAACTGCTGGTATTTCTCCACAGTTCGGATTCCAACACAGAGTAACCGATTCTCTAGGGTAAGACAGAGACCAGCTAAAATAAGACAGAGCCACTTAACCCTACCACATCAAGAAGGCCCCCAGTTTCGCAGGCAGTAGCAAAGTACTGGTTGGCAAAACTCTAGGGGAAAAGGTACAAACACCAGTCCCAGCTTACAGGCAACCCAACTTATCCTTACCTACTCATCCAGCCAAATGGTGCAAAATAAATATGGGGCGGAATCAGTGGAAAAGCGCTAGAAACTTGAACAACCAGAGTAGATCAACCTCCCCAAGGAACAATTTGGCAGACACAAATGATGATCCTATGCATAAACAGATGGCTGAGATGTCAGAAATCGAATTCAGAATTTGAATTGCGAACAAGATCAATAAAATAGAGGAAAAATTGGAATTAGAAATTCTGGGAACATTTCAAAAATTGTCTCAATCAGTCAAGGAATTCAAAGACCAAATGACCAAAGATTTTGACACATTGAGACAAGAAATTGCAGCCTTTAAAGATACGAGAACAAAGTAGAATCCCTCAGTAACAGAATGGAACAAGCAGAAGAAAGGATGTCTGATATGGAAGACAAACTGCCAAAGAGGAAGAGAAATGGAAGGCAAAAATGGATCATTCTCTCAGACAGCTCTGGGATAACTTGAAGAAAACCAATATTAGCCTCATAGGGATACCTGAAAATGATGAAGTGGCGTCACAAGGCAAAAAGTCGCTTCTTTATGAGATATGAAAGAACTTTCCAGATATACCAAGAGATTCTGAAATTCAGATAGCAGATAGTTTCAGAACCCCAGCACAACTCACCCCAAATAAGCCATCCCCAAGGCACATCATGATTAAGTTCACTAAAGTTAATATGAAAGAGAAAATTCTGAAAGCAACCAGATGCAAGAAATCTATTACCTACAAGGGGAAGAATATTAGAATAACTGCAGATCTCTCTGATCAAACCTTTCAAGCTAGAAGAGAATGGTCAT
>CAUYON010025960.1:0-12532 GCA_963573935.1 Arctocebus calabarensis | reverse complement strand
TGCTCTCATCTCGCGAGCTCTCCTGCTTGTTAGGAGAGCTCAATCCCTCTCCACGCCCTTTCCACCCAGGTGTTCCATAATTGAGCCATACAGGTGTTTCTTATAACTCTCACTCCTCCCAGCCATAGGCTATATGGGCTGCAACATTATAGCAGCTATAACACTGAGAATAATAAAAGATGGATGGTGGGAATTCATGCTACAAAAAAAATTTCTCTTAGGAGAAGTAATTTATCATTTTTAGAATTTCAGTAAAATTTTACAAAAATTCTATGACCATACAAAGAAATTCCATCTCATTTTTAAAGTAATTATAAGTTTTTAAGTCATCTTAAAATAAGAATACATTTAAAGAGGCATTATAAAGATTTATAAAATAAGTTAGAAGCAAAGGCATTTTCAGAAATCTGAGTCTTGTCTGATCTATACAATGTTCAGTTACAAAATTTAGATCTCAACTTCATGGAAGATAAGATATGATTCAAAAGATGATCTGTATTTGGAGATAAACTTTGGCACGCAAAATTCTAAGGGGCTTATTTGAGCTGACAGCAGTTCATGAAGGAAGCAGTTCTGTACAACAAGTGGTTGGGAATTCTCACGAAGGGAAAGAAGGGAAAAGTATTTACAAAGAGAACACAGAAGTGAGAAAAATACTCAGTAGATTAAAGTGGAGCTGTGGCCTTATTCATATTATTCCAGTGGGAAGTCCCCAAATAGAGGTTAGTTGGTGGCTTTGGATTGGTTAAGCTTAAATTTCATTTCCATAGAAGATAACCATTTTCACTGAGTTGGGATTTGGTTTGCTTACATAGGAACCAAGTCATGGGAACTATCTCAGTCTAGGGCCTCCAAATTAATTATCTTCACATATTTTAATCATCTCACCTTCTGATACAGAGTAGACCAAATTATCTGTACAAAAATGGGTGTCTCCTGACACTGTTGGAGGGATATATGTTTTTCTCACATTATTCTTTTTTGAGAGAAAATGAGTCACACTAAATAATGAAAAACGAAGATTGTTTTCAAAGAGGAAACAGTCTCTTTGGGTCAAGAGAAAGCAAGGGCCTTGGGCCTGGCAGAGGGGTGGGCGGCATTGCCCACAGCGATCCCAGTTTGGAATTGGTGCTTCAGAATGAAGTTACAGCTCCGAGTCTGCTGAGGTCCAGAGCTCAGCAGATTCAAGTGGCTCTTGGTGCATTTTGGAGACAAATGCAGACACAAATATTACACCTGCTTAATTTTCATTGTGGTTCCACATACACCATTTTAAAGACACTGATCTGTAATGGTTGTGCCCTGACAGCCCGGCCCAGCAAAGGAGGCCACACAGCAAGGTCCCTGCATTAAAGGATCTTTCTAGCCCTGTTTATTGATGCATCTTCTCAGTGCCCCATTATAGCTTTTTTTCTTCTTTTAATGGTAAATTAAATTTAAAATGAAGTGCAGACATCCCCCTCACTTAATATCTATGTCTCCTTAATGTTGCAATGGAAATATCCTAATAAGTGAACAGACACAAGTTCAAAACACCCAAGATGTGTACCAATAACCAATAAGAGAAATAGTGAGAGTAACAGACTTGCTGGCCGACCCACTTGTGGAACGTGTGGCTGGAACCCACCTCCAGTGGGTCTGGAAAACATGTTCCACTTCCCTTCCTACGCCCAAATGTTAGGGAAGAGAGAGGGGATGGTTTTTCGATGACTACTAAAGTTACTACTAAGCTATTAAGATGTTTTCTAACTTTTATTATGCAGTCAAATACCAGTAATTTTCAATCCATTTCTAGCTAAGTTGTATTGAGAACTTTGACTGGTATCAGACTTCCAAGAAAGTTATTCCTTTTGTCACAACCAAGCAAAACCGAAATGGGTGAAGCAGTACAAGGAGACCTGACCGTGTGGGAGCCCAGGAGGGAAGTTGCCGAGTGAGAACAATCACTCACGAGTGGCTGCCTCTGCTCTGATGGCCCTTAGGTTTGCAGCAAGTTTCTCCCTGGTCCTCAGCTGCCTTGTTGATGAAATGTCAAGTGTCCTCATCAGCGGGGAGAGTGGCCAGGATTAGCATGTCATCTGCGTGGTCTACAGAGCCAAGGCTGACTCTATCTGAAATGCCACATTTTGCAAATGAAGTCTCAAGGATTTATAAGATGTGAGAATGTTCAGCAAATTTGAAAGACTTAAAGGTAACGATAATTCAAAAATGATGAATAATTCAGGTGCTTGGCAATGCACTGTGTTGTCCTATTTTGCTGGTGACCTCAAAACACTGTATTCCAAGCCGCTTCGCAAGCTTGTAACTTGTGAGCGTCAGTCACAACGCAACCACCTTGTTGCATACTATTTCCATCTGGGGAGGTGAAGCGTATAAATTACGACTGGATGTTATGGAACCACAATTTGTCTTGATTTTTTTTTTGTTAAATAAAACTTGTCTTATGACTTCTGAGATATTTTAAAACAAAGCACATGCTGGAGGTTTTATCTCATGGTGTTTTACTAAATGCACCTTTTTATTACAACGTTAATTAAAATTATATAGATTGAAATTATGACTATAGTCATTCATCTAGAAGATAATCTGATATTCTTCTCTGCTAAAACAATGAGATTCAGGTAATAATATAATTGTAGTCCAGGCTCCTCATATGTAACACCATCATTGATAAATGCAGATTTCATACAAAGTAAGAAGTGAGCAATATTTTTTTAAGTCAGTGATTCATTGTATGCTTTTGTATTTACCTTCAGGCTGCATTTGGTTGTGAATGTTAATGTAACTTCTTCAGCTGAGAAAATTCTTTGCAAAACCATTTGTTATATTTGGCCGTGATGATGAGGATGGTTACTGCCACCTCCTGCTGAGATCTCACTGTGTGTTCATTTTCCTGTTAGGGTTTCTCTACTCACTGCTTAAGAAATTCCTAGAAAAAAATTGAAAACAATAAAAACATGAGTGAGTTTGAGAACAACTGGAAACCAGTCTAGCGTATGACCTGGGACTCTGTTTTCGGTGCCTGGTGACTCTCCACTCAGGTGGGGACCCTGCTCCACACTGAGCATTTTGGGGAATTGTCTACTTCAAGCTGTTTCTATTTGACACGTGGAGAAATCAGGGTGCAGAGAGTTTAAACAAGCTGGCCAGCTATGTGAGATCTTCTCTCTTCATCTGTGAGACACAGTTATTCCAACTAGAAGCTTTGAGAACTATAGAGGATGCCAAAAACCTGTGCATTTTATGAGGTGTTATCTGTGTATTACTCTGAGAAACTGAAGAGAAGGTACCGTCCTGGTCAGGTGTGTGTAGACCTGCTGTGTGCGTCCATTTTTACCTGTAAGTCTGACACTTTGGGCTAATGATTGATTGCACTTCCAACAAGATGGCTTAAATTGTGCACACAGTTTTTGGTACCCTGGGTGGGTATTTTGGTGTAGTAGGGAAATAAAGAGGCAAGATATTTCTTTCCTATTTATATTTATTTTTGGTAAATTCACTTCCATGGCGCATAGATGATAGTTAGGTAAGTGTGCACATCAATGTGCCCACATATAGACCCAGACAGTGTCTAGATAGACGGACCGTTAGGAAACTTACTACTTCCATTTGTGATACCACCAATTGTTGCATTTGGATTATGTTCCACCAGAACAGCTGTCGTCATGGCACCTAGATGTGAATTGTTTTTTTGTTGTCTGTCTCCAAGCGCTCCCCCTGAAAGCCGAGGACCACCTCCCTCCCTACACGTCTCTCCTCTGTGGACTGGGCCTTTCTGCTCCCAGGAATTTCTTACCACATCTGACAGATTCTGTCCCGTCTCTTTGAAAGTTCCTTTGCCTCCTCTTAGTTTAGAGTTTCTTGTGGTTTTGTCCTGGACTTAAACTTCCCAGGCGCAAAGAAGGGATTATTTAGAATGACTGGATATTATAGTAATTTTTAATCTATTAAAGTTGCAAATTTTAAAAAGTAGGATTCCTCCCAGGCTTTAAAGTTCAAATTTTGAAATTTGTTGTACAATTGTATTAAACCTAGGGAACAAAGAAAAACATCACCTTTCCTTGTGTTTACAGTAAGGTTCAATTAACTGAGGTTGAATAGATTAAATTCCAGTTAAGCCCTTTTAAAACCTACTTAATTAAATTTCCTTTAATATGTTGAACTATATTTATCAATATAGATATTCTTATTAGTGATGTCACATGATTGACAAGAAGAATTTAAAGCTTAACTAAAAGATATCTTCAGAAGCACTTAAACAACTTTTGGAAATGTAATCTTTTTTTTTTTTGAAACAGAGTCTCATTATGTTGCCCTGGGTAGAGTGCTGTGGCATCACAGCTCACAGCAACCTCAAAATCTTGGGTTTAAGCAATTCTCTTGTCTCAGCCTCCCAATTAGCAGGCACTACAGGCACCCCCAACAACGCCTGGCTATTTTTTGGTTGCAATTGTTATTATTGTTTAGCAGGCCTGGGTGGGGTTTGAACCCACCAGCCCTGGGTATATGTGGCTGGTGCCCTAACCACTGAGCTATGGGCGCCCAGCCTGGAAATACAATCTAGATTTAGCAATACAGTAAACAACCCAATGTCAGATTTCACAATATGACAATGGACTGAGTCAAATTGTCTCGCACTTTTCTGCTTAACATAAAAGTTTAACTTACAATTTTAAATTTAATATTAAGAAAATTTTATTAAATTTTAAAAGTTGGAGGTACAGTTACTGACATTACAACGCATGGATCAAAGAGCATGTTTCAGAAGAAAGTTCTTGACAAATGTAGGACACAAGATGTAGAACATTTTTATTAACCACGGAAGTTAGCTTGCATTAAGATGCTTTAAAAAATAAACATTTACGGGCAGCACCTGTGGCTCAGTGAGTAGGGTGCCGGCCCCATATGCCAAGGATTGTGGGTTCAAACTCAGCCCCGGCCAAACTGCAGCAAAAAAAAAAAAAAAAATAGACGGGCATTGTGGTGGGCACCTGTAGTCCCAGCTACTCGGGAGGCTGAGGCAGGAGACTCGCTTGAGCCCAGGAATTGGAGGTTGCTGTGAGCTGTGATATGACTGCACTCTAACCTGGAGGTTGCTGTGAGCTGTGATGCCACCGCACTCTACCGAGGGTGATAAAGTGAGACTCTGTCTCTACAAAAATAAATAAATAAATAAAAAGTAAGTAAACATTTACTATTACTAAATAATATACTTTAATAATATTGGCATGATTTGATATACTTTGTTAAATCTATACTTAATTATTTAGCCTCCAAACATAAAAAAAAAGAAAAAATCCCCACCCTCTCCAGTGATGTTCCTTATTCCAGCTCAGCTCTCCCAGGGTGGCAGCAGCGGGAAACGCTCGTGGTTCTCACGCCGGGACATAGGACTGGCAGGTAGTGGGAAGAAGGTCCATGGTCTCTTTGCTCATTGAAAAGAGATGTTAGCCTGGGATATATTTAGGAACTAAATATGTCTGGAATGCTTCTGCACCAATCTAAAAGTATGTTAAAAGGTTTATAGAACTGATATATTTATAAGGGATCCTTCCCTCCCACCATGCACATATTTACCTGCGATAGTTCTCAAAACACATCCTGTGTGACCAACATACACCACAATCAATTGCTTGGTATTATATTTAAAGTTGTATCAAGTGACTCGAGCTTTATCCCTGTCAAAAGACATGTTTATTTCTTCTCATTTGATGATGAAGAATTTTCAAATAGGTTTTTGAGGCCATGATGCCAAAATCATTATTATCACAACTCTCCCAGGAGGATTTATTTTATTTCTAGTTTTGAAAACTATAATTTCCATGTCACTTTTGTTCCCAAACTTTTGTTCCTCTGTATCACTATTTTAGTAAAACATCACGAGCAAGTCTCCCTTAAATAATCTTTCAGTCTCTAATTCTGTTCCCTCAGTTTCACGGTAGTATTGTATCAAAAATAATCTTGCAGAAGTGCAAAACGTTTGCATCTGTCTGGATTCAAAACCTTCAGTGTTACCGATTACCTAGCACTAAAAATTCACAAGCTTCAGTATTGTAGAGGGGTCCATTTTGTTTTCAATAACATCGATAGTTTTGAGCTGTCCTGGACATGGCTTGGCTTGACGTCTGCAGACCTGGCCGGATTTGCCCACCTGTTCACACATCGACTGATTCACCTTCTGTGCCCATCAGAGTCTGGGGACCTTCTGGAGGTGGGCTTGTCTCAGGCAGCTCCGCCGAGGATGCTCATCTGGGAACAATCTATCCCCAGTGATTCTCATCACCTCCTCATCTGGCTCATGGTTTTGACAGAAGTACAGAGTATAAGAAAACAGAAGAGGCTTCTTGAGCGCTGGCTTCAGAGACACTTCTTCACTCTATTGGCGAAAGCAAGTCCCATGGCGGCTCCCAGGCACAGAGTGAGTGGGTTCTCTGAAGTCACATGGCAAAAGCCATGAGCTGGGGAAAGTGAAGAGTCAGAGACACGTGTCTGCAAAATACCTACCCCACGTTTCCCACCGTCCTTAGCACACGTGTCACATCCTGCCCCACGTAGCACGGCCTTGACTGAGCTGGTCTCCGACAGCGTGCTACCCTTAACTCTCAGCACTCTCCCCTTTCTTTCCAGCCCAATTTAACACTTAGCTTATCAAGGTCACCATTCTTTATTCTCTAGATCATATCTGGCCTCGGTCCACATATTCCTCAGTCTTATTTAAGAACTTGCAAATCCCTACCTTGGAATTTTCCTGATTTTAACTTGCATTGCGCCTTGAATATTCCTCATACTCTTACTTGTAACAACATTCCTAAAGCTTTATCTCTAGTAGTTGCAAGAGCTTTGTGTGATTCTTTTGATTTATTATCCAAGTGATTTTGTTAAATTTGCTTCCAACCAATTTTTATTTTACAGCTTGCTATGACTTTGTTACTTATGAATTTTGGTTGTTTGTCTACTTTATGATGGGATCTTATATCAAGGAAAGGATAAGAAAAGAAAAGGAAAGGGATATTTGTTATATGCCTATGGTATACTAAGCTGTTTTAAATTCTATCCTATTTAATTATGATAGATATCCAGGCTCCCTTTAATGGATTTGGAATTGGAGGTTTAAGAGATTAAATCACTAATGCAAGTAACACAGAATTAACTAGCAAAGTTGGAAACCCAAATAAAAAATTCTGTTTATCTTTTACTCTAATTTTAATTTCCACTATAATCAAGAGAGCCCATGTTACTCTCCTTCCTTGCTTCCAAACACACAGACACAATTTTTTCTTCAAAATTTTTCTAGATATTTCAATGTTGTTCTAACACAGCTTATTAATTAGTTAGCTTTTCACTCTTTGAGGGAATTACATCTCTTGATTATAATTAAATAAAGTTTTTAACTTAAGCATAAGACAAATAGTTTATAAAATAAATATAAATGGCATTATTCCCATCAATTGATAAAGTTCTCTCAAGTCACTGAAAGGGTAGAGGAGATAATTCAAGTGCTTTTAAATAAAACTCAGGTGATCAATATTTATAACCCAGCTTGTAATCAACTTTTTAAAATTAATTTTTCACCTCAATGGTATTTGCTTAATTAAAAACAAGTTTCACAATTCTCTAAGAGAAGGAAAACATTTTACATTAGTGAACAGACAGACATCAATTACTATTAAAGAACAACCATATAGGTTCAGAGGGTGGCACATTTTTTCCTCACGTAAAAACCGATGGGTGAAATTATAGTTTTGTGCTAGCCTGATAACCTTTCTTCCTAGTGGCAAATTCAGGAGCCAAAGCTTTTTGCATCCTGTGACTCCAACATTTTCCATTCATTTACTCCAGACTCCTGACCAAGGCAGACAGTCCAGCAACCTCCGTGTGACAGTTTAGTGTCCAAGTCCTTGACGAGCGTCAGACTCACGGACGCCCCTTCTGATGAATGGGCCAGGAAGTGAGAGAAACACTGTCACCTAGAGTCCAGTGTTCCCTGGGCAGGTGGCTGCATTTTGAAGTCCAGAAAATTTCTGAAAGACAAAGAGTATTCCCAAATTTTCACCTTAGGGGATGGATCTGACCATGTTTCCTCAAATTTACCTGGATATGATTTCTCTAATTATCAGCAAAACTTGGCTGTGACCCTTGATCACTTACTCCAGCTTACAAATGTGCAACTTTCCGCAACCAAGTGGAAGTTTCACTCAGATGATGCTTGCTGGAACACTCTTGCGCACACAGACCTACAATGATGAATTTGATAATAATTGCAATTTTATTGAGCTCTTTCTCTGTGTCATGTGTTAAGCACTTTATAGATATGCTCTAATTTCATTCACAGAGAAAATTTATGGGATAGGTACTCTAATTAAATCCATTTGCAGGTGAGGGAATCGAAGCTCAACAAAGTAAATTTACATACTACGTGTTCTAAGATGGGGGAGTGATGGGGCAGAGAGCTGAGAGCTGCCTCATTTGTGAACCAAAGGCTTTGACGCCTCACCTGAGCCATTACTCATTAAAGTCCTGAATCTTTAAAGAAGTGGCTGTTGGGCGACGGAGGCCATGGACCTCTCAGCTTCGATTGTGACCCTTGTACTGGGAATGTGGGCGTTCTATGGGGGGCTTGGATGGTATCCGCTATGCAAGATTGTTGTGGACCAGGATGGGGTACAGGTTGGATGAGGTCTCCCAGAAAGTCCTGCTATCCAGCAGCACTGACACAGGGCCGCTCTGCCCCAGACATGCTCCTTCGACCAGGCAAGAGAGCTTGATAATAAATACCTAGCCTGTGTGGTCCCGCTTCTTCAGGACATTGATGCATATAACAGCCACTATGAATTACCTGTTGGCACTGCCTACCCAAGAAAATCACTTCTAACCCCCAGGCTTCCTATCTATTACAATTTTTTTGTATGTTATAAAGTATAATCTCTGTAAGTTTTGGTTAGGCTGGAGCAGGGTGGTACAGGTGAGGCATGGTCGAAGGGGTGTTTACCCGAGACCTGCCGGAGACTACAGAGGTTGACTCCTCCAGATACAATGATGTCATGTTGACTAAATTAAAAACAATTACAAAACTCCAGCCAACAAAGGATGAGATCACTGTCACATGCTAACAATTCCAGGCATTCCGACCATCCAGAGAACATCAGTCACTCCAGGCACAAGGAGCTCCTTCTCTCTCCCTCTGTCCCTCACGGCACCTGCCACCCTCAGTGTCTGACAAACTTCAGTGAGTATCACATGCATTTCTGAGCAAGTTCTTTACATACTTCATCTTTAGAAGTAATATAGTTTCCACAAAATGTTAATTTGTATCCTCTATTTCAATTAGTATTTTTTATAGAGATTGTCTGCACGTATAAGACACATGTCTTGACATGTGTCATATAAGACACATTGCCTGCACATCTGTCAGAACACATGGCAAAAGTGTTCTACAGAATCTTCTAACACCTGATGAAATGTGAATTGGGTCAGATGTGATCTTTCCTTCTCATACAGCTCCTCAAAATATCACCCTTAGACTACTTCATGATGAATATGAAAAAATTGAAATGCTTAATTTTGTTTACCATACATTAAATAAATAAAATGTGTTAATATTTTTAGTGTTAGCATAATGGTACATGCTTAGTGCTTTCCCTGTATTATTATATAGATATTTGCACACTACTGAGAAGAGAAACTCAAAATTATTTTATCCAAACTGGCAAATGCTGAAATAATTAAATCCTTATTTTTAAGAAGTATTAGATTTTTTTTAAAGTTTTGTTTTGATTTCAGTGAACAAGAGACAGTGGTTTCTCAGGGCCAGAAGACCAGATTAGGCAGGGGAAGGTACTATGAGCAATGTTACCCTCGTGTGAACATCTGTATCAAACTAGGTTTCAAGGACCCAGTTTACATTCTAGCTGAAAGAAACAGGACTTTATATGATTCTAACAGAGGCAGAGTCTGGGACTTTATAATAGATGATTAAATTTTTACATTAGTTGGTCAACTGTTGTTAGTTAGGTCATTTAACCAAGTAATTATTTGGGTTTTACTTTTCTTACCTGTCCTTTTAGTTTTTAATTATTGGATAGTTGTGGTATTTTATCATTTTTTATGCTGCAAGTTCAACAAACTAAAAAATTATTAACCAGAAAGCTGTGAACCCCTGGGTTGGGAGAATGTCATTGGGTCTACTCTACAAAGCTCTGATCCTCCGACCTGGTAGGTAAACATCCTTACGATCATGTGTCACACCTGGTGGCCGGGAATGCACATCCACACGTCACCACGGACAGGCTGTCGTGGAAATATGGCAGTGAAAGGCCATTCTAATGAGGTCTCACGTAGAAATGAGCAGCCTTCTATTGGAAAGTGAAACAAAGGTGATACAGCTTACACTGAGGCAAAGAGCTTGATTTAACTTATTTTCGGTGTTCTGGGGAAGGCAGTTCTAAGGGGTGAGGACCCTGGATATTTAGACAGGAGATTTCTATGCAAAGCAACAAGGGGGCACTTGGTTTTTCCTTACTAGTCGCAGTAAAATGTGAGAGAAGAGGATCATTTGAAAAACTCATTAAGGTGAAAAGAAGATGAATTTAAATATTTGAAAAATTATAAGCCTATACATGGTGGGGAAAATGAGGAGGATTGTCCTGGAGGGAATAGCAAGGGTGTGGTTGGACCTTAAGCGCAGACTCGTGATGGTGACGGGACATTTAAGTTGAAGCCAGAGACGGAGATGAGGTGGCATCAGCTGCGATGCTGCCCATGTGCCGGGGACGTGCAGCCTGGACTGTGGAGCTGGTCAGCTCTGAGCGTGCTTTACTCTCCGAGAAGCTAAGAGTGACCTTGCAGGTGATTCAGAGACTGTTGGGGCTGCCATTCCCACCCAGGGACCAAGGCTGCGCCCACCATTACCATTCCAACAGGTGCACCTTGGAGCCGAACCGAGTTGCTCTCAAGTCTTCAGTTCTGATGGCAGCTGTCTAGGTAGGTACTAGACATACCTGGGACCCCTTATCTCTTTGTTCTTTTTGATTTCACCCTTTCCAAATGGAAAAGTCTATCTCAAGCCTTCACCAGACTGGCTTTGGGAAGAAGATGCCTTGTCTAGTTTCATAGGTCACAGCTGGAGAGGAATTGCCTTGAAGACAAATAGTTTCAACTATATCTGACTTAGATGTTCAGAGGAGACTTTGTGTGATTTGAGACTGCAGAATTAATGTTAAGAATTTGGGGGCCTTTGGGATGAAAGGAATGTATTTTGCAACATTATGCACTAAACGTTGGTGTCTCCCCCAAATTCTACGTTAAAGGGGCATCCCCCTGTGTAGCTGTATTGAAGACTCAGCCTCTAAGGAAGTAATTTAGGTCAAATGAGGTCATAACATCTGGGGGGCTCTTTTCTGATGGGAATGTGAGAAGGTGCCGGACATTTCTTCCCCCTCGGTCATTCTCTACATGTACAGGGAGGAAAGGGCGTCGGGGGACAAAGCAGCTCTCTACAGACCAGAAAGAGAGCCATCCCCAGGTACCACACCTTCCAGTGGGATTCCCAGCTGGGAATGAGAATATTGTGATGACGGCCTGCGCCGTCCAATGCAGTTACTGAAGAAAGCCTGGTAAAAGTGATCGTAATCATGGGTCGTAAGCACACAATTAACATATCATGTTATTCAACTAATTTAGTACCAGTCATGCCCTAAAACTTCTTGTACATTTCGGTGTTTAAATGAGTTAAATTCCACAGTTAGAAATTATCTTCTTTGGGCTTGTTTGCTTCCGTTCTTATAAGCAAACATTTCAGAGGCGAAGCCAGGTCTCTGCATATTTGCTAGAGGTGCGGCCACATGGAGAATATGGTGAGACTGAGGCTGGGAGCCCTCGTTGTGCCAGAGCCTTCCCCAAGCTGCCTTCAACATTTACCCATTTTACCATTTGCCTTCTCGGACAAGTTAAAAACCAAGAGTATCTCTTTATTTTCTCTTTGCCACTATAGTACAACTCACTCTATTGCCAACAGTTTGAATGTGACATAATTGCATTCTGGAGCAATAACTCAAGCTGGCCCTCAGAAATGCAATACGTGGCTGCTCAACAGCGAGGAATACGCTGCTGCGGCCCCAGTGCTAACTGGGCATATCCCACCGCGACGGCCACGGCCATGCACCTGACTTATGTGCACTTTTTAAAAATGAATGACCACGATTTTCTGTTTCTTGACAAAAATAATTAAGCATTACTCAGGATAAAAGAAAACTGAATTTGAAAAAATTTTGTAGGATAATAAACCTTTATTTCCCGAATCTGTTGTTATTTTATCATCTATTCATTGTTTTTGAAGAAAATGGAGATGATTTTATTCCAAACTGGATTGATAAAATGGGAAAAGACTTACTAGGACTCTGGGAGGCCAAGGTGGGTGAACTGCTTGAGCTCACAGGTTCAAGACCAGCCTAAGCAAAAAAGAAGACCCCCCGTCTCTACTAAAAATAGAAAAACTGAGGCAAGAGGATGGAGTGAGCCCAAGGGTCGGAGGTTG
>CAUYON010025959.1:0-25248 GCA_963573935.1 Arctocebus calabarensis | reverse complement strand
TAAATTGCTAACTTGGGCTAAGCAGAAGCTTTCCCAGGAAAGCGCTTGTGGCTGGGATCACTCCTTAAGTGGCTATCCACTTACCCAGTGTGCCAAAACCAGTCTCACCCTATGCCCCTGAGGGCTAAGGCTGCAAGGCGTCTCAGTCCCCGCCTTTAGGCTGCTCAGTCACTAGATTACTCGCTCCCACCTGATGCTTGTTCTGCAACCCTGAAGGTGGAACTTGCTGGGGCAGTTCTCCTACGATGGCTCCACACAGCCCACAACCAAACACTGGTAGCTCTGTCTGGCTTGGTAGCTCAGTCTGGAGCTCCAGACAACACTCAAAGACCCCCACACTCTTGCCCCAGTTCTCCCAATGCAGTTCAACTGAGTGCCAAGTCCAAAAGAAACCCAAACATCTCACAAGTAAGGCCTTTCCAGTTTGCACTGCTGCTATAGCCATAGCTGCTGGCAGAATTAGACTGAAGGAACACACGCAACCACTTGCCAGATCTCCACTGCTTTTGCCTTCCTCAGGGGGTCCAGAAGTCTCACGCTGTCTCCCTGTGTCCCCAAAGGGGTGTTTCTGGGCAGATCTTGCCAGCCAGAGATGCCTGAATTCTTCTCTCCCCAGTCTCACCCTGCCCAGTTGCAAGGAAGCTGTTACTCAGCCGCCATCTTAAAGCCACTCCAAGCTATATTTTTTTTTTAATTGTTGGGCTTGTATTTTTTAACCAAACTATTTTTTTGACTATTTTGATCATATTGATTTATTTTTTATTTTTATTATTTTGTGTTAGTAATGATTTTAATATAAATAAAATTGGGGACAGGAATACAGTCTAGGTGTAGGACGTCAAGGCTGACCTTAATTAAATCGTGCACACAAATTTTAAGATGAGTAATTAAGTCTCTGGGAAATCTTGTGGGCAGGAGGGTGTCATGTCATATTGAGAAATGCAACAGGTGGGGCACTTTTTCCTCATCTCCCTGAGAAACTTTTTTTAATGAGATCAAAGTGTTCGTGTTATATTTAGTATGTTTCACCTTCTCTCCTAAATCTTTTAAAATCTCTTGTGTTTACTCCCTCGGAGAGCGTAGTCTCACTTCTGGGAGTCTGGCTTCTCAGTACCCAAAGACCTTGGGGCAGAGTCTAACTGGGGGAGGGGTGAAGTTTTAGCAAGACAGTCTGTTTTAACGGGTCTGACTTTGTAAGTTGTTGCTCTTGTAATTTTTCAGCATAGGTCCTGTAGTCTGAATGTGTATTTGTTGGGTTAATTTTATTTATTTCTCTCTTGTCTCTGTTCTCTTTGTCTATCATATGTAATTATTTTCTTAATTTAATTTCTAACCTACTTATAATAAACAATTGAATATTAGTTTTAGCTTATTAAATCATGTTTAGCAATGTAAGTACATCAAGATATGACACTTCCCTTAAGTACCTATATTTCCACCCACACACCATGATAGGGAAACTGTTTATCCTTTTCAACCAGTCACTCTCCAGTACTTGAAGAATTGCCTGGTACATGATAGGTATTCAGTAGATATTGATTGAATGAATTAATAAATTGTTGAGCTTGATAGAAGTTCCATGCAATCAGTATTGTCACTTAGAGTAAAAGGATGGTTTACGGTCCATAATTAGATGTTCTCAAAGCAGTATGAGTGTGCTAAAACTAGATGCCAAACTAATCTAATGTTCTTTTGATAAAGCTATTATATATTGATCAGGAAAATGGTATAGTATTATGCATCCTAACCTCAGCAAAGTATTTAACTGTTTGTCATAGTGTCATTTATATCCAAGATAGAAAATATGGGCTGAATAAGAAGATTGTAAATAAAGAGCTGTGCCATGTATATATGGCCTAAAAAGCTACATTGAACTTACATTCACATCTGGCTCTCTCAGCAGCACTTCTGACCAACAAAACTCACCAAGTTCACCTAGCAATTTGTAAATGTGGAGAATAAAGCCTATGGTAATATTCATCATTCAACATATATTTACAGAGTACCTATTTTGTGCTAGGCACAGGGATACAGTGAGTAAGACCAACAAAGAACCAAGCCTCATAGAGCTTGCAGCCAGGCCAGGAGACAGACAGGTTGAGAGAGAAATGATAAGGGAGATTAACTTTAATTGAGGTCATATTTGTGATTTACTTTGAAAGGCTTCTCTGAGATGACATTTTACCTGAGAACTAGGAAAAACAAACTTTAACCATGTGAAAACCAGAAGAGAGAAAAAAGTGATTATGTGCAAGGCTGTAAGGTACGAAACACTGCTGTGTTCAAGGAACAGAAAGAAAAGATCAGTACGACTGGAGTGAGTATCAGAAGATGAGATTGGAGAGAAGAGTATATCCAGATCATCAATGGCAGTGGTTCTCAATGTTCCTAATGCCGCAACCCTTTAATACATTTCCTGTGGGTCACGACCCACCGGTTGAGAACCACTTATCTAGGGTCTACAACATCATAACTAGAAGTTAAAAACAGAAGCCACTGAGTAGTTGAAGTAGAAGTATTACTTGATCCAATTGTTATGGCTAGATATAATTGTACTATGTAAGAATACTCCGCAGGAGGGCAAGAGTAGAAGGTGAAGGCAGAAGCTAATGACATAGTCCATACCAAAGATGGTACACAAAAATGGAGGGAATAGGGCAGATCTTAGGTACATTATCAAAGTGAAACCAGCATAACAAATTGGATATGAAGAATGAAGGAAAGGGAAAAAACCAAGGATTTATCAACTAGGTTTTTGGAAGGAATAACTGAATAAATAATAGGTGATGATAATAGTAAGGAAATGAAGAACAAGTTTGGGAAGTTCTATGATTTCATTTTAGATGCTTTAAATTCAAGACTTCTAAGAGGTACTTTTGAAGACATCCAGTAAGAATTTAACCTAAACCAGATCTCAGGAGATGTCAAGACTAATGGTTACAGAGTCATCATATGACGATATGGCTATGGGACTGGATGAAAGAGCTTGGGGAAGGGGGGGAAATAACTGAAGAAGAACATCCAAATGAACTCTGAAACACTCTCATATTTGGAAATTCAGCAGAGAAATACATACCAAGAGGGTCAGAAGGAGTGGACAGTGAGGTAGGAGGGAAACCAGGAGAGAGTAGCTTCACGGAAGCAAAGATAAGGCATTCCAAGGAAGGGTTGATTAGCTATGTACATTGCTGGTATCAGTGAAGATGAGGATGGACCTGAAACCCAACAGAAGATGAAAGCCATTGACGACTTCAATATTAGTTTCAGTGGACTGGTGGGAATAACCTGACTGGAGTGAGTTAAGGAAACAGTAACTAGAGATTATAGCTCCCTAAAGAAATTTTGCCATGAAGGGAGAAGTCCTGATAGCTAGAAGAAAATGTGGGAGAGTTTTACTTATTTTGTTTTATAATGTGAAAAATTAGATCATTTTCATATGCCAATGAGAATAAGCCAGTAAAGCAAGAGAGGGTGATGATACAGCAGGTGAGAATGAGATCCTTGAGAAGGCAAGAGGGGGTGACATTCAGAGCACAGAGGACAGGGAGAGAAAAGAGAATAGATACACTTGCAGGTAACTGGTAGCTTTAGTGGTGGGAAGGTTAGGGGGTTTCCACTTAATTCCTTCTATTTTCTCAGTGAAGTGTGAAGCAAAGACATTCTTAGCTGGGCCAGCATATGGGAAGTGTTGGAGGTTTGAAGAGAAGGAAGGTAGAAATAAATGGCTGTCCTCAAGAATGGCAGAGTGAACTATGGAGGGAACTGTGGGATTGCCAAGCAATTCTGAGAGCCCATTTGAAAAAAGTAATTATGAATTTAAAGAAAGGCCAGTTAACAATTGTTTTTTGTTCTTCTTTTCTCCAGCCAGAGATCATCTCTTCCAGAGCAGATGCAGAGAGTGAAGGATAATCAGGGCTAGGATTTTCCAAATATGTACTGAGAATGGAAGGGAGTTGAAGGTGTTCACAAAGAAGTGATTATAGTGGTGAGCCATAATATATAAACTGGGTGAGGGAAAAATGAGATACTGGGGTGAATGTTGGAGAAAAAAAAAATAACCTGAGGAATGGCTGTCAATGAAGTAAAAGATGTATTATTATGAGAATATTCTGTGAACTTGGAAGGATACTTCCTTTGGAAATAGAAATAAGAAGCAACTAATGTACCTGTCCTTCCTGCAGGCTCTAAAATATAGAGTTTTGTGAGAAAAAAATAAAAAGCCTTCACTTAAAACGTAGCTGGGAAGGTGGTGCCAGAATTCAATTAGGATAAGAGGGAAGAAGTTGATATGGGTGGGATATCTCAAACAGTCAGTGGATTTCCATGTAAAACGAGGGTTAAAGACCAGATGAAAAAAGAAAAACTTCCACATCTTCTACTCAGTAAGGTCAACAGTTGTATGATGATGGTATTAGATGTAAAAGTCTGAGAAACTAGCTAGTTCCTTTAAGCTAGAAGGGTGGCCTCTTTGGGGCACCAGGGAAGCAAGTGAAGTCTTTCTAAGATGACAGTTTTGTTTCTGTTTTTGTTTTTCCTTTATAAATACCTCAGTTGTTTCTCCCTGGAAATGTTAGGATCTTCTCTTTAATCTTTACATTCTGAAATTTCAAAGTAATGCTATAGTAGTAATAGGGTCTATTTTATTCTATCTGAAACTCATTTATATTCCTAGAAGCTATGTGCCCAGTTAAAACCTTTGAGAAGAAAGTGAATGCCAATACTGGAAGGAAAACTAGCAGTCTTTCACAATGTCCCTTTTCTCTTTCATATTTCCTATTTAGCTCATTTGCTGTATTTTCTATAAGAGTTTCTGGACTTTATCTTCCAACTCTTGTATTGTGGAATTTGTCATGGTTGTTCTTTTTAGCATTTGTGCTTGTTCAGAGACTTCTTTTTGTGTTCTCTGATACTTAGCAGCATTATATTCTTGTTTCAGGGATACAAAAACTTCTTTAATCTCTTTGAGAGTACTAATTATGATTATTTATTTTCTGGTTTATTGCTTATCTCTGTTTCCTTCCTCTATTCATCATTTTCTCTTTTATTTTAAATATTTATCCAAACACATGGTCACCTTTGATTATTCCTTCATATTTAAGAGTGAAATAAAAAGCTAATTGGTATCTTTGTATATGAGATGTTGGGAGAAGATTCTCCATAGATCTCTATTTTGCAGACATTACAAGCAGAGGCACTGACTACCTGTTTTCTGAACTATCTCTTTCGAAATGCTTATAGAGTGATCAGGATAGGAAGATACAGTATTGTACTCCACAGCAAATAAAAAAGTTGTTTTCTGACCAGTATAATAATGCCTCCCTTTAGGGCAAAGGTCAAGCTGGCTTAATGCCTAAACATTCAGGTTCCCTAAGCTCATTCTATGCCCTGTAATGCATGTTCAGGCATCACATCTCTTTGCATTGCCCTGTGGAAACTGGAGTTCTGGAATATAGTAAATGTCTTTTGCCTCTGACCTAGAAACTTTGTGTCTTCTGCCAACATCCATGAAACAGGCCAGTTTGTTGGAGTGCAAGTAGGGTAAAATCTCAGACCCTTCGCAGTTCTTGTCAGTGACTAGGGCTTGCCTGACAAGCTTCCTTCATGCTAACACCCAAGAGAAATCTCTGCCATGAGTCCTCACAAAGTGTATGGGCTACTTTCTCAACAGTAGCCCGGTAATGACCACAGTGGAGTTTAAGGAATCATTTCTTACAGTGTCCCTCATTTTAAATCAAGAATACCAAGGTTGAATTCAGGTAAGGAAATCCACAAGGAACTAAGAAGATGCAGTCCAAGTACACTGTTCTTTGATAATTTGATTCAAGGCCAAAATTCAGATGTATACCTCAAGGGATTCATAGTCAAATAAGTTTGGAAAATGCTGCACACTGTATCCCTTTCTTTTCTAAGATGTACATCAGCATATTAAAGAGTCTGAGAATTTCTTCTTAGTAAAAAGATGGATTTAATTTTAATATAGCCTTTCTCTAACTGATTTCACCAAAGAGACTCTTTGCAAAAAATATCTCTTTTATTAATAACCCAACAAAGAAGTTTCCTAGGAGACACCGATCAGATGAACATCAAGATCTTTAAACAAGGCTGGGCGCCCATAGCTTAGTGGTTAGGGCACCGGCCACATGCTCCCGGGCTGGAGGGTTTGAACCCGCCCGGGCCTGCTAAACAAAAAAAGAATATATAGCCAGGCATTGTGACAGGTGCCTGTAGTCCCAGCCTCCTAGGGAGGCTAAGGCAAGAGAATTGCTTAAACCCAAGAGTTGGAGGTTGCTGTGAGCTATGACACCATAGCATACCTACTGAGGGTGACAAAATGAGACTCTGTCTCAATAAAAAAAAAAATATTTAAAAATGTTTAATAAACATTTCCTACAATCAAATTCTTAAGAGGAGTTGAATGACAGAGTTCAAGAATATATTCTTTGTCATGAAATTGGGCCGTGCCCGTAGATCAGTGGGTAGGGCTCCAGCCACATACACCAAGGCTGGTAGGTTCTAACCTGGGCCCGGGCCACCTAAAACAATGACAACTGCAAAAATAACAACAACAAAAAAAAATAGCCTGGTGTTGTGGCGGGTGCCTGTAGTCCCAGCTACTTAGGAGGCTGAGGAAAGAGAATCGCTTAACCTCAGGAGTTTGAGGTTGCTGTGAGCTGTAACGCCATGGCATTCTACCCAGGGCAACAGTTTGAGACTCAAAAAAAAAAAAAAGAAAGAAAGAAAAGAGAAGAAGTGAAGAATACAAACGACTTGTGTTTTAAAACTTAAAGGCATTTCTTGGGGCGGCACCTGTGGCTCATCGAGTAGGGCACCGGCCCCATATACCGAAGGTGGCGTGTTCAAACCCAGCCTCTGCTGAACTGCAAAACCAGAAAAATAGCCAGGCATTGTAGCGGGCGCCTGTAGTCCCAGCTACTCGGGAGGCTAAGGCAAGAGAATCGCCTAAGCCTAGGAGTTGGAGGTTGCTGTGAGCTGTGTGACGCCATGGCACTCTACCCAGGGCAATAAAGTGAGACTCTGTCTCTACAACAACAACAAAAAAAAAAAAAAAATTAAAGGCATTTCTCTATTTTTTGATACAATTAACACTTTCTTTCGAAACTTCAACAAACCTAGTAATAATATTCAGCCTAATTGGAAAGGAATGCAGCCATGCTTTCTATAAAGGTGAGAAACTAAAGTAGCAATATCTACTACTCGTTGAGTGTATTATTATTGAGCACTTGACTTGATATGTTTATACATTACTATATCTACTAGGTAGATGTTATTTTTTTCCCCATTTTACAATAAGGAAACTAATCTTAAATAATGTGCCTTAGGACCTAAGTGGAGCTGAGATTCCTTCCCCAAAACAAATAGGATAGAATGTTAATCCCATATCAATACTTTCACTTGCACCTCCAATCACTGCATAAAGAACAAGGCCAAAACAATGAACTAGGCCAGATTTTCCACTAGAAACAACTATGCTTTTGTACCACCATAAAGACAAATGAGCATTTCAGCCTCAAAATTCTATGGTTGAATAAAAAATATTGTTTCTGTAAAGGGCCAAATAGTAAATATGTTTAGCTTTTTTGTCCATGCAATTACTCTGTCACTGTAATGCAAAAGCAACCAGATCTACAATAATATATAATTATATTATAATAAATGTACTAAAAATAGTATATAATAAGTAAGCAGCTGGGCATGGATGTGTTCCAATAGAACTTAATTTACAAAAGCAAGTGATAGGCCAGGTTTTACCCTTGGGCTATAGTTTGCTAACCCTGGTACAGTACATGAAGGCACTGGTTTTGGCCTGAAAATTTCAGAGTAGGTGTTACTTGTCATGTATCATAATCATTAAAAAGAAATGAAAACTCAACAGGAGGTCCTGTGGCCCAAAAGGATAACTTTCTTTTATAGATTATTTAATACCATTCTAACAGAATTCTCCTTATAGCTATGGCAGTTCTCTTTGTTTCAAGTTAACCCTCCTAATGAGAACAACTAGAAAATTGAGACAAATTATGAAAAATAGGTTAAAAGGTATCAGAGAGTTCTCAAGGCAGTACGGACTTACAGGCCCAAGATCCTGTAGCTAAGAGAAGGCTGGAGACTTGAACCCAAGACTCCCCCAAAAGGTATTTGCTAATTTGAGGGGAGGATGAAAACCAATGCAGAGCTTCCAGTCAGCTCACATGCCTGGAGGATACAAAGGAGAGAAGAGGTAAACAAACACCCCAAAGTGGTATGCCCTAAAAATTAGGGTGAAGTGAAAATAGACCACTGCTGAGTCATCTTGTGAAGCACCTCAATCCTGACTATACTAAAGTGATCTGCTCCTGGTCCTACTTATTGGTCACCAGAAACAAAAGCTTATCTTCTATAAAGGAAGAAAACACCATCTCAAGCCACAATTTAAGTTTCATACACAATGTCTTCAGTCAATGAAGAATTATCACCTATTTGAGGAGACAAAACCAATTAGCTAAAAGTTACTAGAAGAACAAAAAAATAAAAACTTATAGGAGAGCAAGACATTAGAATGATCATATATATACAAACTTTGAGATAACTGTGATAAGTGCATTCAGAATGAAATTTGCAGCAGATGGCTGGAAACTAAAAATAAATCAAATGGAAATTTTTTAAATGAAAAACACAATAACTAAAAATTAGAACTCAGTGAAAAGTTTAACAGCAGATTAGATATGGTTGAAGAGAGAGTTAGTGAACTGGCAGGTAGATCATAGGAAAACAGACCAGCAATGATTTTTACAAGAATGCAAAATAGTAAAAAGAGTCACACGGGGCAGAAGGAGAGAAGAGATAGAATGATGCAGAAGCTGTTTGAAGTGAAACTAGCAAGGAATTTTCTCAGGTATCAGAAGGGCATGAATCATAAATAGGATAGTAGCAAAGAACCTAAACTTAGGTATGTCATTGTAAAACTGTTGAAAACCAAATACAAAGAGAAAATTTTAAAAGCAGGAACAATAAGACTGATAGTGTACTTAACAGAAAACAAGGGAATGATATCTTTTAAAAAGATGAAGGAAAACAATTACCAGCCTAGAATTCTATACAGTACCCCCCACACACTTATTCACAATTTGTTTCCTCAGTTTCAGTTACTTGTCAAATGTAGTATGAAAATATTAAATGAAAAATTCCAAAAATAAACAATTCATAAGTTTGGAAAGTTTGGAGTTGCACACCATTCCAAGTAGCATGAAATCTCAAGCCATCCCACTTCAACCTGCTTCATCCTGCCTGAGATGTGAATCATCCCTTTATCCAGTGTAACCACACTCTATACACTACCACCTGCTAGTCACTTAGTAGCTATACTGCTCCTCAGATTGACTGTTGTGGTACCTGCTTGTGTTCAAGTTACTCTTATTTTGCTTACCCTTCATCAGTAAAATAATGAATAAATTGTGATACATTCATCTAATGCAACACTATGCAATAAACCATAGTAACATGAATGCATCTCACAGACATAATATTGAACAAAAGCCATACACAAAATTATGCATAATATGTATAACTCCATTTATATGAAGTTCCAAAGCAGACAAACCTAATCAATGATATGATCATTCTATCTAGTAGGGTGAAGAGTAATGCCTAACGTGAGCATACATGGGGCTGCAGGTGCTGGTAATTTTCTATTTCATGATCTGTGTGCTGGCTACAAGTATGTTTTTATTTCCTGATTGTTCATCAAGTATATTATACTTCAATACAAATATTATTACAAAGAAATCATTCTATCTCAATCTAGATAGCAGCATCAGTTATCTATTAAACCTTTCTGAATCTAACCAGTCTGAAAATAAAGCTTTGCCCTCAGCATGTAGGATAACACTTGTGCTTCTGTTTGTGGATAAGGGACAGCCACCTTCTCCAAATGTGTCATCAAATATTAGAGTTAAGAAAACGAGAGGAGATGCAAATTGTATCCCTGTTTCCACTTGAGACTATTAATATTTTATGCATAACAAAATATCCAAAAAGTATGTTATAGTTACTAGTTTTACTCATATAGTTTAGGAATTCATTTATTTTGAAAACAACTTCTGTAGAATTAAAAAAATTCTTGTCTACCAAAGCAAGCAAGATAAGTGCCCATGTATACAGTTCAAAATTCTTCTTACGAGTATTGTGTTTGGGTGTCATTTACTGCACGTTGCTTTATCTCTGAATCAATACTGATTTATGAATAATTTACTTTTGTTTCAAAATTGTTTATACAGGAGTTTGAGACCAGCCGAGCAAGAGTGAGACCCCATCTTTACTAAAAATAGAAAAAATTAGCCAGGCACTGTGAAATGCACCTGTTGTCCAACCTACTCAGGAGGCAGGGGCAGGAGGAATGCGTGAGCCCAGGAGTTTGAGGTTAACTCTGAGCATAACTCTGTCTAAAAAAAACAACAACAAAAAAAAAATTTTTTTTAAAGTGTAGTATAGACAACATGAAAAAAGAAGCAAGACATTATAGGGTAGCTAATAAAAACGCCTATATTTATAGTAAGTTTTTACTATAAGAAAGAATTGTAAAGTTTTATGTTTTCTTAATTACTTTAACTCTTTGATGTAGTCTTGTTAGCTCTTTACCCAGTAACAGCAACTATTTTTACATCATCATATTAAAAAAATACATTAAATAATTCTGATTCTTGCTAACATCTATAATCACTTACTTAACAAGTTCATGTCTATATTTTCTAGTGCTTAAATGAAGACCTGTTAAAATGTAACATAATACTTGCAAGCCATCCACTAGCAACAAAAACGATAGACACATTTTTATTTTACCTTTTTAATTCTTATGAAAACTAAAGAGTTCATGCAGAAGTGAGGAGAAGTGGGGATTTCCAGCATGAGGCACACACCATCCATATGAAAGTTTTCATATAAATCTAAGATTCCTGTATATGTATAATCTGCTTTGCTTTTCCCCACTACAAATAAGAAAATACGTTGTCAGCTGATCAGTTTTTAAAAATTGAAAACATTTAACTTGAATAAATATTAAAGAATCTATTATTTAAAACATTTTTACATTTATTACATATAACCAAAATGTAATTGAACATGTGCTTATAAATATGACTTTTTAGAATAATAAACATTTAAACTAGTTTTTGCAAATGTTGATCACCCAGAATGGCTATAATGTAAGCATTCTTCAGATGGTATAGAGAAATAGTATTTGGGATAAATTTTCTCCTAATAATGCTATATGTATAAGAAAAGTGACATCTGGCTCTGCGCCTGTAGCTCAAGCGGCTAGAGCGCCAGCCACACACACTAAAAGCTGGCAGGTTTGACTCCAACCCAGGCCTGCCAAACGACAATGACAACTATAATCAAAAACTAGCCAGGCGTTGTGGCAGGCACCTGTAGTCCCAGCTACTTGGGATGCTGAAGCAGGAGAATCGCTCAGGCCCAAGAGTTAGAGGTTGCTGTGAGCTGTAACGCCACAGCACTCTACCCAGGGCGACAGCTTGAGACTCTGTCTTAAAAAAAAAAAAAAAGAAAGAAAGAAAAGTGACATCTTCAAGCTCATTAATGGATTTTGTTATTAAAAAATAGTATTATACATTAATGTTTATAAAAATATTTTAATTATTTGAGTGATGGTTCTGTAAATATAGAAACAGTCATTAGGAATATTTTAATTTAAAAATTTTTTAATTTAATATGTTGAACTGAACATCCTGCTGTTCGAAAGTGTTTCCAAAATCAGCACACTCACCTCTGGGACTTTCCAAACAGAAGTTTTAAGTCCCCTCATCTTTTTTGAAAGTAGAAAGGGGTAATATTGGAAGTGTGCCAGGAATAAGCCTTGGTATTTTTCACAAAGTGCCACAGTAAAAGTACCTTTTCCCACAAGTCAGTTCCTTTTAGCAAAATCATAATCTCATACAGCCTTCCTAACCACTGCTTTTTCCAGAAAGTCTTTCTCCTCATTCAAAATGACTGCCTAGATTGCTCAAAATTATTTCATCTATACTTGAGACCATTTCTCTACTTACCTCATTTTGAGTATTAACATCTATTTACCAAGTTTATACAAAAGTCAGCTAAAAATGCAGAAGTACTTTTTCCTCAATGTAAATAATTTGGAACCATCCAAACAAAGATAGCTGGTTTCCCCTCCTCCTTCTGCAACTCACCTGATGGGTATTTATGGGGCAGGAGTCCCACTGCAGAGTGAGACAGCTGAAATTTCAATCCCAGCTCCACCACTTATTGGCAAGTGACCCTAAGCAAGTTATTAACCTCTCTGTGCCTCAGTTTCCTCATCTGTAAAACAGAATAATAGTATTCCTCACAAGGCTATTGGGAGATTGACTGGATCTGTGAGTGTGAGCATATTATCAGTGTCTGCTATTGTTCTTTCCAGGAACTTACTTTACTTATATAAATAAAATTGCATTTATGGTTGTTTACAAGCAAGGAATGATATCGTTGCTCTGTAATTTGTTTCTTTTACTTAATATATCAAGAATATCATTACAACAAAGAAATGATATATACATGAGGCAATGAATATGCTAAATATCACGATTTACTCATTATGCAACATACATATGTATCAAGACATCACATTGTACCCATAAATATGTTACCATTATAATGTTAATTAATAAAATGATTGAACCAATCTCAAAAAAAAAAAAAGAATATCTTTAAGAGCTGCACTGTATTCTAAACAATGGTGGATCATAACATTTTCCACCATTTATCTATTAACATTCACATTCTTTTATTTTTGTGGTTTAACAAAAATGCTACAGTAAACATCCTGGTGCTACTTTCTTTATGTAGTGATAGGTTAGATTCTAAGGTATGGAATTGCTTCATCAAAAATATTTGCAATTTAAAACATTTTTAGGTGATCAAGTAAAAATGTTACATTTGCAAGTTATCAAAAAAAATATTTGCAATTTTAAGTCTGTTTTTTGTTGTTGTTGTTGTTCCTTTGTTTTTTTGAGACAGAGTCTCATTCTGTCACCCTGGGTAGAGTGCCATAGCATTATAGCTTACAGCAACCTCAAACACTTGGGCTTGAGCAATCCTCTTGCCTCAGTCTCCCCAGTAGCTGGGACAACAGGCACCCACTAGAACTGCCTGGTTAATTTTTCTGTTTTTAGTAGAGATGGGTTCACTCTTGCTCAGGCTGGTTTTGAACTCCTGAGCTCAAGGGTAAGCTGAAGGGATCCACCTGCCTGGGCCTCCCAGAGGGCTACGATTAGAGGCATGAGCACCAGGACCGGCTTGCACTTTTAAGTTTTTTAATAAACACTTCCAGATTACTTTCCAAAACGCACAAAAGTGACTGGGCAATCCACCAAGTAGGCTGCACAACAGGAAGTTTACATGCCAGCCAAGGAGTACAATAGCACAGAGCTACCTTTATAATGGGAAGGGGAAATGGAAGTATGCTGTTATAAGGCTCTTACATGTTCGGTAGCAGAATTTTATCTGACAGTAGACTATAGTAAATTATATATGTTTATTATAAACCTAGCTCCACTAAAAAAATAAAATAAGGAGGTAACAGTATATCTAATAACTAACAAAGGCAAGGATTCTTAAAACAAAACTCTAACAATTTAAAAGATTGTGGGGAAAAAAGGAACAAAGATGGAACAAATAGAAAATAAATAGCAAGATATTATAGCAAAATGGTAGACTTAAATTTTATCATAACCATAATCACGTTAAATGTGAATGCTCCCAGAGGTGTCCAACCTTTTGGCCTCTCTGGGCCACATTGGAAGAATAGTTGATTGGGGCCACACATTAAATATACAAACACTAATTAAAGCTGATGAGCGAAAAACAAGGTTTATTCATAATTTTTGTGATATCCACTGCCACAGATACACCAAAAAACCCTCACATCATCCCCATGGCCATGGGTAGGACATTCCTAAAGGCAGAGACTGTCAAACTGGATAAAATGGAAGCTGCAATACTCAACTGCATGCTCTTACTTTAAATATAAATCAAAAGGAATGCTTTCACATGAATGCTGTTACAAAGGTGAATTGGCTACCAAAGTAGACTCAGAATTTGAAATTTTACCACTTACAGAGAACATATAATAATGATAAAAGGGTCAATTCATCAAGAAGACATAATCGTAAATGTTTATGCCATTAATCAGATCTTCAAGAATAGACAAATCCAGTTATTGTTGGAAATTCCCACACTTGTTCTCAGTACAAGTAACCAAAAATGAGTTTATGGATATTTCGACCTATTTGACCTAATTGATACTCGTGAAACACTTCTCCAGCAACAGCAAAATGCATGACTTTCTCAAGTGCACATGGAACACTGACCAGGATAGACCATGTGCTGGGCCAAACGTAAGGAAAGTAGATAATGGTGGCCTTCCAGGAATTCAAAACAATATATTCTATGGACTTGGGACAGGTACCTTCATAATAAACAGTAACTCATACAAAGGAGTACACATATGTATTCGCACTGACCTAGAAAGTGAGGAAAGACAACCCTAAGAAAGTAATGACAAACTACCAAAAAAGGATGCTTTACCCCCAGAAAAGCGACAGCCTGGTGGTGGTGACAAGGCTGGTGGAGCCAGTTGCCAACTTGGAGAGCTTGGGAGGGGTAGGCGGGAGAGGGGGTGAGGGGCGGAAAACGAGGATCTGGAGATGGAACAAGAGGAACTGGCTGCTGGCTGGAAAAATTCTGAAGGAAAAAACAGCGCTACGTAAAGGAGTGTTTTATGCAGCGCAGTGGACGGCGTGATCCTTCACTGTAGTCAGGGAAATCTGCAGTAGGGATCCTACTCCCATTCATTCTCGATGGTGCATCCACCTTCCCAAGGCCGCCCCGACCGGCCCGGGGAGCATGCCGGCGGGAGCCAGTGAACGCGAGGACCACCTGGAGCGGGTAGTGGCCGGCCTGTCCACAGCGGGCCGCGGGCCGGCAGCCTCAAGAGCGTGGAGAGGGCAGGACGCTCGCGGGTAACTCGCGCCCACTGCGCCGAAGCACCCGTGCCTTGGGGGCAGGGAGCTCACAAGGGCGTCGAGCGGGGCGAGCACTCCCGGGGCGCCCTCCACCCCCCCCCCCCCGAGCCAGCGCCCCGAGTCCTGCCGGAAGCCAGCCGGCGGCGGGCGGCACGGCCACGCCCCGCGCTCGGGCACCACCTGGCGGGCGCCGCCCGGCCGGGCGGGAGAGGGGCGCAGGGGGCGGTGGCGCGGGGGCCCGGGCGGGGCGGGGCGCGGCGCGACGGGGCGGGTCGACCCGGCCAGGCGGCAGCGGCGCGGGTGGCCGCAGAGGCCGCAGAGGCGGCGGCGCGCAGCCAGCCTGCACCGCGCCATGGCCCCGCACGCCCGGCGGCGCCGCCCGGTGCCCGCGCTGCTGGCGCTCTGCTCGCTGCTCGGCCCGCTGCAGGTAAGGAGCCGCGCCCGGCCCGGACGGGCGCCTTCTCCGGAGCTCCGGGGTGGACACCAGCTCGGGGGCCGCGACGTGTCTTCGCTCCTCCGCCTGCCCAGCCGAAGCGGTGGGGTGCGGAGACGGGGAACAGCCTCTGGGGGAGGCGGTAGGAGTCGGACGGCGCGGCGGGGGGGGAGAGGGCAGGTGGAGGGGTTTTAGGGTGCAGGGGACAGGCTGACAGGACTCCGCTATCCAGACACGGACGGGCTCTTCCAAAAGCCCCCCTTGCTCAGAGGCTTTGATGATACCGTTTACCCTCCAGTCACCTCGTGGGCACTTTCCAAGGCGGCGGTGAGGTACAGCCCCCGAGCGTTGCGAACCGAGTCGTAGACAGCTCCCGCGTTAAAAAGGAGACGCGGCCTCTCTCAGGTTGCTCCTTCTAAATTTCTACCCTAATTTCCTTGATTCCTGAACCAAAGGATTGTCTCCGGTGCAGAGCCCCTTTGGGGGGTCCCTGTCCCCACTCTTAGGGCCACCACCCGGCGGAGAAAGGGCTTAGGCGGGAGGTGGAGTGATCCTGGAAATGGAAGGGCTTCTCACAAGAGATTTCGTTCGCAGACCTCCAAGTTCAGTTATCAAGTAAATAAAGTCAGGAACCAATTTTCTGTCGTGCTGAAGAAGAGGCGTATAGTGCAGCAAACCCGCACAACAAATACTTTAAAAATCCTTAGGTGCACTTAAAAGTTTCTCCTAAGGAAGGCTGAGTGTCGGTGGTTTTCTTGGTTTCAGCAGTATCAGTTTTCCCTTCTCTGTTAAAATTGGCTTAGGCTGCTCATGCCTGTAATCCTAGCACTGTGGGAGGCTGCGGCCGGCGGATTGCTTAAACTCCCTGGTTCGAGACCAACCTGAGCAAGAGCGAGACTCCTGTCTTTAAAAAAAAAAATAGCCAGGCAGGGCGGCGGCCCCATATACCGGGAGTGGCGGGTTCAAACCCCCCCCCCAAAAAAAATAGCCAGGTGTTGTGGCGGGCACCTGCAGTCCAGCACTTGGGAGGCTGAGGCAAGAGAATCGCTTGAGTCCAAGAGTTTGAAGTTGTTGTGAACTATGACGCCAGGCACTCTACCGAGGGCAAGAACTTGCGCCTCAGTTGTCAAAAACAGAAACAAAAATGGCTTAGGCTGCTAACTTCACTTGGTAACAGGGCACGGACCCAGGTGAAGATGTGCGGAGGGGCACTTGGAGAACTCACCCTGTTTGGGGTGAGAAGAGAGGGGGAAACCTTGACAAAAATAATGGAGTGCCCTGTAGGCTGACGCGGAAAATTCTATTTATTAGAATAAATCGATTAATGAAAAGATTAATTCTATTTCATTCCCAATTGTATGGGCCTCTCAAAATGGTTGAGGGAAAAGAAAGCAGAAAAACCTAATGCAATTTTTCATTTTAAGCACTTCAGGTGTTGCTTAATTAGGTGTTCAACAGGTTGAACAGGGTGATTCCTTATTTGAACTAAAGGACCAGGGTTTCAGTGAACAGCAAACCACCTAAGAAAAACCGGCCTGACTATGCAGTTAAAGAAGTATCTCACATTGCTGCTGCAAAAACTGCATTTGTGCATAATAGCATTGAATGCCTTGGCCTCTAAAACTAACAGCAAATGCCATAGAAACACGTTTATTTTTCAGAGAGACCTTTCAACAAGGGCTGTCTCCCCGCCTTTCCCCTTTAAGCTGTTTTTAATTGTGTGCCTTTGAAAATCCCATCTAACCTTCTGCATTGGTCAGTTCCAATTCTAACGGGGCAAAAAATGGCTTCTAGGAACCCTGTGGTATCACTGGTTGGGCTATGAATTAAATTGACATGAGACAGATTAACAGGAGAAGAAAGATATTGAATTACAGACAGAGGCACACAGAATAGGAGATTCAAAGAAGCTTATGCAGCATCCTGAACTACAGAAAGGAGCAGAGGCTTAAGGCTTCTGGGGGTGATGGGAACCCCTGTTATGGGGATTTGGGGATGGGAAATATTTGAGTAAAGATTGTTTTGTTAGGCAGGTAATGAAAGTCTCAGAACTGCCCCCAGAAGAGGAGGTGAACATCCAGCCTCCTCGCCTATGATCCCAGTTAATCTTCCTTGTTGGGTAAGAGTCCCAGGGAAGGATTCTTGACTTTTAAGATTCTTGATTATTGAGTTCCTTTTGGAGGAGCTCAGAGAATGTCTCTGCCTGCATTTGCTGCTTTTCCCCAAGTGCCCTCTGTTCAGTTATCAGCATATCAAAGTGTCATAGGAGTAATTTGGGGTGGCATTTTCTGAACTCCTTAACAATCAAATGAGATCAGGTTGCTTCTCTGCATATTTTAGTTTGTGCCCAACACCCAAGGGGAATTCATATTCTCTGCAAGGTTGGGCTAGGTGCAGTGTTAAAGTACCGTCCCCCAAAGAGACTGTGCTTACAAGCATTCTCTGTATTCAGTTGGTGCTGCTTTGGCCAAGCTGTTGTCTTAGTTCAAAAACTTAGGAATTGAATTGGCAATCCATTGATGTTGATAATGATTCAACACTGGGCAAGGCTTGAGGAACTGCTTAGTGTGAGAATTGATTTTGCAAAGTGGTTGGCCAAAACCACTTATAGAAATTGCTTTATCTACCCAGTAATGTATTTAGTTCCATTTGCATTATGTTAAACAGATTCAAACTCACCTGGAAGATTATTAGTTTAGTCTTTTAAAACATTTGTCTGATTACATCTTTTCCTTCCTGTAGTTGTGAGAGAATTTGGTTTGGGGTCATAATAAGAGAATTTGCCTACAGATCAAAGCATTTTGAGTTTTTAGGTTGATAGTCCTGCTGTTTATTCCAAGTGAGAAAATATACAAATACATACTGTTTTTATTAAGGTAACTGATGATACACAGCCACATTTGTCCCATGTTATCTAAAACCAACGGACACACGCATTCATTCCTAGGACAGTGAATATTTATAGTGTGTAGAACTATACACAAATAGTTCGAGGGTCCTCAAACTACGGCCCGCGGGCCACATGAGTTGGTGTGAATTGTAATTGTTCCCGTTTTCTTTTTTACTTCAAAATAAGATATGTGCATAGGAATTTGTTCATAGTTTTTTTTTTAAATATAGTCCTGCCCTCCAACAGTCTGAGGGACAGTGAATTGGCCCCCTGTTTAAAAAGTTTGAGGACACCTGGCATAGAACATCGTACCAGAGAGGAGCAAGACAAAGGCGTGTGTGTGTTCACAGATCAGAGTCTAGCAGAGAGGGCAAAGGGGTAAAGCTTAGTAATAATAATAAAGAAACAGGAGAAGATGAGGGCGGAGGGTAGCAGAGAAACGAGGGAGGGGGTTGAAATGAAATCAGGGAGGATTTGGGGGGAAGAAGCCTCTGAAGTGGAGTTTGAAGGATGGGCAGGAAACCAAGGGTCAGAGAAGAAATAATTCCCAGACATGGGTGAGGGAGAAAGCTTTCTAGGTTGAGAGGATAATATGAGTGGTTTAGGTAGAAAGAATCAGAGCAGGAAAACACACACACACACATATTTTTATGACCTTACAGATAGCATGAAACACTTAATTCAGGAACCCCCACCAAACAGATGGGGCATTGAACTTTTATAGTTTTGAGATAACTCTTGCATGACCCTTATTGAGGTGATAAAGTAGACTAATCAGAACAGAGAGGCATGGGGCCCTGAGAAGGCTGTGGGGAGACCCCCCCCAAAGGAAATCCCCTAGGTGGGGCTCAGTCTTGTAGGACAGGTGGGTGCTCTGCCCCATCTGTCCTCCTGCCCCCCCATCCTGGGGGGAGACTTGGGTCTATAAATCAATACCTTGTGTGGAGGACACACACACACAGACCTGTGGGCTTGTACTTCATTTTGTTAGTAAATATTTCAAATGCCTCCCCTGTTATTTCCTGTTCACCATTTCCCGCATAATGGCAGATCTGTAATACAAACATACTTCGGTGGGTTGATAAGGAAATAGGAGTTTGTTTTTTCAGTTATCTACCAGAAATTCTTACACCAGGAAAACTGAAACAATAAAATGTGTCTCTGACAGTTAATATAAATCAGTGTTTTATGAGGACATGAAAAGGGGAGTTCCAAACCAGAGCCTCCTTTGCAGAGAGTATTGTTTTAAGAAGGTATAGTATGCTTTATCTGCCTTGTCAGTATTAAAATTTCTTCCATTGCATTTTCCTATTTTTGAAGTGCATAGAAAAAAAATAGCGTTTTTTCCATATGGTATGTCCAGTGGACTCCAGGAATGTTGTTTGGGCTGTTTTTTGTTTGTTTGGTTTTGGTTTTTTGAGATGAGTCTACATCCCACCCCGATAGCGCTCCTCTGTCCAAGTGGGTCACTTCCCAAGGCATCTACTACGAGCCAGGGTGGCCCTCTGGGGTCTCCCTGGGGTGTCCTGGCCCCAGTCCACAAGGGAAGCACACCTACCTCTGAGCACACGGGGCCCCTGACTCCACCTCTGTCATCCCAGGACTGGCATGTGTAGGCTTCTGCCCAGCAGCTGATTTTTCTTCCATGCGTTCTCAACCTGGCAAAGCTCATTGCAAAGCGTGAGCTTTCTTTACTCTCCGTGACTGGAAGGGTGGTTTAAGTTCAACTCATCTCTTCTGCCTGTAAGCACTCAGCTCAAAGAAACCAAGAAGGAGCAGTGGGGTTTAGCAAAACAGACATGGCCACTCTGAAGCTATTGCTGAGCTTTTGAGGCTTACAGCTGAGTGGGTGTTGAGCAAGATTACGCACAGTCCCATATCTTCTGCCCTGATTCTGAGAGATGCTCTGTTTCCTGCCAGCAAGACCAACCTGCCCCTGGCAGTGTTCCCCGACTGGCTGCCTGTCTGCCGCGGTCACCAGAAGCTCATTGTCAGAGGGCTGGCTGGTGCTGCTGTTCTCACGGCATCAAGTTCCAGTGGCAATGTGTTCCCAGGCCACGAGCCCATGGGAGCCCCAGTCAGCAGTCGGAAGTACATTCTTCACGGCTGTGCTGACCGCTTTATGACTTTATTTGTTTTGTTGGCCACCGTGGACTTTCAGCTTTTGATTGCTGTGGGATGTCACATTTGATAGTGAGAAATAAACCTAAATTTATGTTAAAAGCAGTCATTGATTGCCACAAATCAGTGAATGTAGGACACTTCTGTAGGGTAAGGAGGCAGAGGTGGAGGGCATAGCCCCTGTCTTCAGGAGACTCACAGTCCAGGTGTGTGCAGGAAACAGGGCAGGACACTATGTTGCTGAGAGCGTTTCCAGCGTGTGGTGGGCACAGGGGACAAGAATGCCGTAACCAAAATGTGTGGAGGAGGATGTCGTCCCCTTCTTCCTTCCCGTGTGGTTGTGTGTGGCTAAAGCACTATACAAGTGCAAGAGCATTTGGGCCACATTTGGGCAGGGGGTCCAGGAAAACCAGTGCTCTGCAGGTGGCAGGAATAGCAGGTGGAGTGTTTTCAGAGAATTCTAGAAGTACAGTATTCCTGGGCTCCAGGTGTGGGGGGAAAAGGTGGCAAAAGCCAGCACTCAAAATCTTTCTGTGCAAGCAAAATAGTTCAGATTTAATCTTGTTGAACTGTGAGCTGGGGCAGGCCATGATCAGTGTCCGGGGGTGGGGCTGGGGGCCAGTAAGGAGGCCACTGCCCTGGTTTGGGGAACTGTTAGAAAAGGCTTGAATCATGAATCAGGTCAGGGCAGTGCTGAGAGAAGGCGAAGCCCAGTGCAGGGGCGACTTCAGAGCCAGCAGGGCTACACAGGGTGCAGAAGGTGCAGGGGGCAGAGGATGTGGCCCATTGGACTTATTAAGAAAACACAAAGACGTGGCAGATGTCAGGACATCTGATTATAGTTTTCTTGGTTTATTAAGGAAATTACTGTCAGTCCAGATCATGGGGTTGTTCAGGTTCAAGTGAAAAAGGACTTTTTTTTGTCCAAACAAAAGAGGATGAAGAATTTCCTCATTGGGGGCATTATCTTTTGGGGAGACAGAGACTAAGTTCCCGAGACCCGTGGAGGTAAACAAGCTAAAGGCCTAAAGGCATCGGGCTGGGCAGGAAATTTGTGCGCTGGAATGTACAGAGCCATTTCCTGAGCTGGAGGTGTCTTGGAATGAGAAGTTCTGAAGAGAGGCAGAGAGCTCCAAAACTCAGGCTGAAGAGAGATAAGCAGCAGAGATCCCAGCAGAGGCAGGTGTGACCTGACCCTGGTCTTCCCGCACTGGCCTCAGAATATGTCATCTGACCCCAAAAGCACCAGTGTTTACATTGGACCAATCACTGGGCAAAAAACATTTTCGCTTGCATGACACACATTTTCCTGGCAGACTGTTGTTGCCTTAGAAGAGTTTCCCCCTTCCTCTCTGCTTCCTCTCTGCTCAGTCCCTCTTAGACCTCCCCACACCCCACAAAAAAATCCTAGCCTCGCAGGTGACTTGGAGGTCCCCGTGCCCCAAGCCAAGTCCAAGAACTGCCAGCTTTCCAAGTGGCAGGAAGAACAGACTGCAAAATCTGCCCTTTTGGTTCATCCGAGTAATAATAACTTATTACATTTCCTGTTCAGAGTACCAGAGCCACTTCCTCAAGCTATCAGAAATTTGAAGACTTTCCATTAAAAATGAGGAAGAAAAACTCTTCTTTAGCTTCTGGTGAATGTGATGGGTAAACCGAGCAGTGGGGAGAGGTCGCACGGCTTGCCTGAAACCCTGTCAGCACCACAGGCCTGGCTGTGCCGGGGCGCTCATCACATTTCAGCAGATGGGAGATGAACCTCTTCCCTAAGGTATTGATCTCTTAATATCTATTTCTTGTCTAATGTAGTTGGAACCTAACTTGAAAGTGTGTCACTTAGTGGCACAAACAGCTGTCAAACTCACATCCCATTGAAAAAGATCTTTAAAGGCCTACATCTCACAACTGCGTGCTGGAATGAAGATGCACCTTGCATCTTTAGGTGCAAGATGGCACCTAAAACCTTCATGGTAGTTGAAAATCTGTTCCATTTTTAAAGCTCAGTAGAGATTATTCATATCCGCCCTTGTTCACCAGTTTCCTCGTTTAATACTTCCTAATGTCAGGAACTTCCCTCCTACAGACCTAAATCTAACATGTCACAATTTGACCCCATTTCCTCAAATTTGTACTTTAATAAGAGTGAAGACTGGTTGGTCAGTATCTTCTTTATTTTAGTATTTCTATTGTTGAAGATTGTCAGTCCACAGCTTCCCCTTTCTGGGGGTTGTACACTCCAGTTCCTTCCATCTCTTTGTAAACTTTTTTACTTTTTAATTCCACAGATACTTATGTTGTATTTATGGACAAATCAAACAAACAAACCCAAAAACCGCAGGGCAACTAACTGCCTTAGGCCCTTGCAGCCTCTGAACTCCCATTCCCCTTTCCTTGTGTGTCACCACAAGGGGGGCAAGTGAGATGCTGAGGCGCACAGAGTGGAAGGATGCCATTGATTCGTACTGGAAGGACAAGAATGATTCCGAGCACAGAGAGCTGCCGGGAGAAGAGGCAGAGGTGGGGATGAGCAGAGCAGACACAGAAAATCCTGTCCCACCCGATGTCTGGGAAGAGTGAAGCCAGTTGCAAGGAGCTGTGGGTCTTAGTCACAAGGGGCTGCTGCCCTGTAGACCAGGAGTTCTCAACTATGATCCTCCACCCAGTAGCAGGACTGCCTGAGAACGTGTGAGAAATGCACATTCCTGGGCGCATCTCACACTGACTCAGAAACCCTGGGGCTGGGCACCAGCAGTCCAGCGTGAGAACTGCTGCTGTAGACCAGGGGATTCCGTGCAGAGGTTTTGAGCTCAGCTCTAACATGATTAATATGTTCGGAGGACCTGCCATTGTTGATTTCCGCTTCTGTGCCAGACGTGTGCTAAGTGCTTTAAGTAGAATATGTCTATTGTCACTCAGCCTTGCTAATAAGATGAGAAAACTGGGCCAGGTGCAGTAGTTCACACCTGTGATCGATCACTAGCATTCTGGGAGGCCAAGGTGGGAGGATCGCTTGAGGTCAGGCATTTGACCAGCCTGAGCAAGAGCAAGACCCTGTCTGTGCTAAAAAGGGAAAAATTAGTTAAGTTCTAGCTTCTCAGGTTGAGACGGGAGATTTGCTTGAACTCAGGATTGTCAGGTTGTAGTGGGGTATGATCATGATACTGCACTTTATCCCAGGCAACAGGGCAAGACCCTGTCTCAACAAAATAAAAAAACAGAGAACAGACGGAGGCACAGAGAGACTAGTTAATTTGCATGAGTTTGCACAGCTAGTAAGTGACAGAGCTGGAGCTCCTACCAGGCCTCTGTCTACTCCAGTGACTGTAGTCTTAACCCCTCACTCAGGTAAAGTGCTTGTATAGGTGACTGTATGATGGAGTAGAGAAACAGATGTCCTAGAAGGATGGGATGGGTGCAACTTCTTCAGTATTTGGAGAACTATTGTAACCAATCTTCCGTCTATGGAGGTCTGTCTTATCTGCTTAAAGATGTACTTATTGAGGGCTTTCTAGAACTAACCAGAAATGAAGACGCTGTGTCTTTAAGTCTAATCGAGATAAAAAGGCAGGCACTCCGAGCACCCTTAGCACAAGTTCTGTGTGCCAGTTGATCCCTGACTCAGGAGGAAAAGAAGTGTGACATCTTGAATCATCTCCACCACTTCCTGAAGCCAAGGCACCCTTGACTTCTCTATGCCCCACACACGCGAGCTAGACTGTGCCCCAACTAGATGGGCATGCCCTGCCCCTCACCAGGCTCTGTGCTAGGTCCCAGAGCCCCAGGGCAGTGGACAATGAGAACTAAATGTTCACCCTCATGACATCTGGATGTAATTCTGTGGTATTTGTAGAGGTTCCCTGGTCTTACAGTTAATTTGGGGACGCCTGTCTGGACCCAAATCACTTGGGCTTCTATTTTGATTTGTTTCTACTGTGGCACAAACCAAAATCATTTTTCATTACTGACATTTTTTCAGTTTGTTAAAAGTAATAAGAGAAAAAACTCAAATAATAAAGAGAGTCAGACCATATACATCTGGGTCATGGTCAATCTCAAGCTTTTGCTCAGGGTGAGACAGGGAGACGCTGATGAGGTCTGAGTGGAAGATCACAGCATGGGGTTACTAATACCCAGGAGTCAGAAATCTAGAAACGGACCCCCAAACTTGTGACACTGGAGTTCAAGAGAAGCAGTTACGTTCTGTGGAAACACAACTGGAATCTCTTCTTTACTCATTAATTTCCAATAGTCGTAAAGTTTAAAAATGAAACTGTAAAAAATCACCCCCTTATAATGGGCTAAGGTTTTCTCCGCCCCAGTTGGTGGGGGGAGATCCTGTGATCCAGATCATTGGGGTCTGACTTATGTGTAAAATTATAAACGACCAGAGCACCAGAAGGCATAACCTGTCATCATAACTATGAAGCGTCCTCACAAGTGAGGGGACACAAGTGATGAGCTCCGGCTCCCGTGCCCTGGGGGTGAGTCCCAGTGAAGGATGTCTCAAAATTCTCAGGCACTATGGCAGGTGGGAAGAGGCCGGACTGGCTATGCTGTGTGTTAGGCAGCCCTATGTTCTCTCCCTCTTTTTTTTTTTTTTTTTTTTTTGTAGAGACAAGAGTCTCACTTTTATAGCCCTGGGTAGAGTGCCGTGGCGTCACACTGCTCACAGCAACCTCCAGCTCTTGGGCTTAAGCAATTCTCTTGCCTCAGCCTCCCGAGTAGCTGGGACTATTTTTTTTTTGTTTTGCAATTCGGCCGAGGCTGGGCTTGAA